>CM019064.1:458336214-458493714 GCA_009667805.1 Leptobrachium leishanense | reverse complement strand
AATAAGCACCAATTAGGCAGCTTTAAAATGACTGTGATACTCAGCTCCTTCTAGACATTTACTGGTGTGGTTACAAACATGGTGAAGTCAAGAGAATGGTCCAGGAAGACAAGAGAAGAGGTGATTACTCTTCACAGGAAGGGCAATGGCTATAAGAAGATTGCAAAGATGTTAAACATACCAAGAGAGACCATAGGAAGCATCATTCGCAAATTCAAGGCAAAGGGCACTGTTGAAACGCTACCTGGTCGTGGCAGAAAGAAGATGCTGACTTCGACTGCTGTGCGCTACCTGAAGCGTAGAGTGGAGAAAAGTCCCCGTGTGACTGCTGAGGAACTGAGAAAAGATTTGTCAGATGTGGGTACTGAAGTTTCAGCTCAGACAATACGGCGCACACTGTGTAATGAAGGCCTCCATGCCAGAACTCCCAGGCGCACCCCCTTGCTGTCTCCAAAGAATAAGAAGAGTCGACTGCAGTATGCCAAAAGTCATGTGGACAAACCACAGAAGTTTTGGGATTGTGTTCTGTGGACTGATGAAACAAAATTAGAACTGTTTGGGCCCATGGTTCAACGCTATGTTTGGAGGAGGAAGAACAAGGCCTATGAAGAAAAGAACACCTTGCCTACTGTGAAGCATGGCGGGGGGGTCAATCATGCTTTGGGGCTGTTTTGCTTCTGCAGGTACAGGGAAGCTTCAGCGTGTGCAAGGTACCATGAATTCTCTTCAGTACCAGGAGATATTGGATGACAATGTGATGCAGTCCGTCACAAACCTGAGGCTTGGGAGACGTTGGACCTTTCAACAGGACAATGAAACCAAGCATACCTCCAAGTCCACTAGCGCATGGTTGCAGATTAAAGGCTGGAACATTTTGGAGTGGCCATCGCAGTCACCAGACTTAAATCCGATTGAGAACCTCTGGTGGGACTTAAAGAAAGCAAATGCAGTGCGCAAGCCTAAGAATGTGACTGAACTGGAGGCTTTTGCCCATGACGAATGGGCGAAGATACCCGTAGATCGCTGCAAGTCACTTGTGTCAAGCTATGCTTCACGTTTAAAAGCTGTTTTAACTGTAAAAGGATGTTGTACTAAGTACTAAGATTGAATGTCACTTGGGGGTTGAATAAAACTGATAATGATGTGAGCACAGAAAAGACATTTGTGGTTATTTCATTATAAATGTTATGTTATATTTGTCTGACCTACACGTGCCTCTTTGATTTAATTGTAAGCAAGATGACTGAATGATCAAAATCAATGTCAAACTGGCCAAAACACTCAATTTCAGTGGGGGTTGAATAATTTTGAACACAACTGTATATATCTATCTATCTCATATCTATCTATCTATCTATCTATCTCATATCTATCTATCTATCTATCTATCTATCTATCTATCTATCTATCTATCTCATATCTATCTATCTATCTCTATCTATCTATCTCATATCTATCTCATATCTATCTATCTATCCCATATGTATCTATCTATCTATCTATCTATCTATCTATCTATCTATCTATCTATCTATCTATCTATCTCATATCTATCTATCTCATATCTATCTATCTATCTATCTATCTATCTATCTATCTCATATCTATCTATCTATCCCATATCTATCTATCTGATATCTATCTATCTATCTATCTATCTATCTATATCTATCTATCTCATATCTATCTATCTATCTATCTCATATCTATCTATCTATCCCATATCTATCTATCTCATATCTATCTATCTATCCCATATCTATCTATCTATCAATCTATCTATATATCCCATATCTATCTATCTATCTATCTATCTATCTCATATCTATCTATTTATCTCTATCTATCTATCTCATATCTATCTATCTATCTATCTATCTATCTATCTATCTATCTATCCCATATCTATCTATCTATCCCTTTATCTATCTATCTATCTATATATCTATCTATCTCATAGTATCTATCTATCTCATATCTATCCATATCTATCTGTCCCATATCTATCTATCTATCTATCTATCTATCTATCTATCCCATATCTATCTATCTATCTATCTATCTATCTATCTATCTCATATCTATCTATCTATCTATCTATCTATCTATCTATCTATCTATCTATCTATCCCATATCTATCTATCTATCTATCTATCCCATATCTATCTATCTATCTATCTATCTATCTATCCCATATCTATCTATCTATCTATCTATCTATCTATCTATCTATCTATCTATCTATCTATCCCATATCTATCTATCCCATATCTATCTATCTATCTATCCGATATCTATCTATCTATCTATCTATCTATCTATCTATCTATCTATCTATCTATCTATCTATCCCATATCTATCTATCTATCTATCTATCTATCTATCTATCTATCTATCTATCTATCTATCCCATATCTATCTATCTATCTCATATCTATCTATCTCATATCTATCTATCTATCCCATATCTATCTATCTATCTATCTATATATCTATCTATCTCATATCTATCTATCTATCTATCCCATATCTATCTATCTATCTATCTATCTATCTATCTATCTATCTATCTATCTATCTATCTATCTATCTATCTATCTATCTATCCATCTATCCCATATCTATCTCATATCTATCTATCTATCTATCTATATCTATCTATCTATCTATCCGATATCTATCTATCTCATATCTATCTATCTATCTCTATCTATCTATCTATCTATCTATCTATCTATCCCATATCTATCTATCCCATATCTATCTATCTATCTATCTATCTATCTATCTATCTATCTATCTATCTATCTATCCCATATCTATCTATCCCATATCTATCTATCTATCTATCTATCTATCTATCTATCTATCTATCTATCTATCTATCTATCTATCCCATATCTATCTATCCCATATCTATCTATCTATCTATCTATCTATCTATCTATCTATCTATCTATCTATCCCATATCTATCTATCCCATATCTATCTATCTATCTATCTATCTATCTATCCGATATCTATCTATCTCATATCTATCTATTTATCTCTATCTATCTATCTCATATCTATCTATCCCATATCTATCTATCTATCTATCTATCTATCTATCTATCTATCTATCTATCTATCTATCTATCTATCTATCTATCTATCTATCTATCTATCTATCCATCTATCCCATATCTATCTCATATCTATCTATCTATCTATCTTATATCTATCTATCTATCTATCCGATATCTATCTATCTCATATCTATCTATCTATCTCTATCTATCTATCTATCTATCTATCCCATATCTATCTATCCCATATCTATCTATCTATCTATCTATCTATCTATCTATCTATCTATCCATATCTATCTATCCCATATCTATCTATCTATCTATCTATCTATCTATCTATCTATCTATCTATCTATCTATCTATCTATCTATCTATCCCATATCTATCTATCCCATATCTATCTATCTATCTATCTATCTATCTATCTATCTATCTATCTATCCCATATCTATCTATCCCATATCTATCTATCTATCTATCTATCTATCTATCCGATATCTATCTATCTCATATCTATCTATTTATCTCTATCTATCTATCTCATATCTATCTATCCCATATCTATCTATCTATCTATCTATCTATCTATATCTATCTATCTATCTATCCCATATCTATCTATCTATCTATCTATCTATCTATCCCTTTATCTATCTATCTATCTATATATCTATCTATCTCATATGTATCTATCTATCTCATCATATCTATCCTCATATCTATCTATCCCATATCTATCTATCTATCTATCTATCTATCTATCTATCTATCTATCTATCTATCCCATATCTATCTATCTATCTATCTCATATCTATCTATCTATCTATCTATCTATCTATCCCATATCTATCTATCTATCTATCTATCTATCTATCTATCTATCTATCTATCTATCTATCTATCTATCTATCTATCCCATATCTATCTATCCATCTATCTATCTATCCCATATCTATCTATCCCATATCTATCTATCCCATATCTATCTATCTATCTATCTATCCCATATCTATCTATCTATCTATCTATCTATCTATCTATCTATCTATCTATCTATCTATCTATCCCATATCTATCTATCTATCTATCTATCTATCTATCTATCTATCTATCTATCTATCTATCTATCTATCTATCCCATATCTATCTATCTATCTATCTATCTATCTATCCATATCTATCTATCTATCTATCTATCTATCTATCTATCCCATATCTATCTATCTATCTATCCGATATCTATCTATCTATCTATCTATCTATCTATCTATCTATCTATCTATCCCATATCTATCTATCTATATCTATCTATCATATATCTATCTATCTCATATCTATCTATCTATCTATCCCATCTATCTATCTATCTATCTATCTATCTATCTATCTATCTATCTATCTATCCCATTATCTATCTATCTCATATCTATCTATCTATCTATCCATATCTATCTATCTATCTATCTATCTATCTATCTATCTCATATCTATCTATCTATCTATCCCATATCTATCTATCTATCATCTATCTATCTATCCCATATCTATCTCATATCTATCTATCTATCTATCTATCTATCTATCTATCTATCTATCTATCTATCTATCTATCTATCTATCCCATATCTATCTATCCATCTATCTATCTATCCCATATCTATCTATCCCATATCTATCTATCTATCTATCTATCCCATATCTATCTATCTATCTATCTATCTATCTATCTATCCCATATCTATCTATCTATCTATCTATCTATCTATCCCATATCTATCTATCTATCTATCTATCTATCCCATATCTATCTATCTATCTATCTATCTATCTATCTATCTATCCCATATCTATCTATCCCATATCTATCTATCTATCTATCCGATATCTATCTATCTATCTATCTATCTATCTATCTATCTATCTATCTATCTATCCCATATCTATCTATCTATCATATCTATCTATCCTATCTATCTATCTATCCCATCTATCTATCTATCTATCTATCTATCTATATATTCTATCTATCTCCATATCTATCTATCTATCTATCCATATCTATCTATCTATCTATCTATCTATCTATCTATCTATCTATCTATCTATCTATCTATTCTATCTATCTATCTATCTATCTATCTATCTATCCCATATCTATCTCATATCTATCTATCTATCTATCTATCTATCCATATCTATCTATCTATCTATCCCATATCTATCTATCATATCTATCTATCTATCTATCTATCTCATATCTATCTATCTATCTATCTATCTATCTATCTATCTATATCTATCATCTATCTATCTTATCTATCTATCTATCTATCTATCTATCTATCTATCTATCTATCCCATATCTATCTATCCCATATCTATCTATCTATCTATCTATTATATCTATCTATCTATCCCATATCTATCTATCTATCCCATATCTATCTATCTATCTATCTATCTATCCCATATCTATCTATCCCATATCTATCTATCTATCTATCTATCCGATATCTATCTATCTATCTATCTATCCCATATCTATCTATCTATCCCATATCTATCTATCTATCCCATATCTATCTATCTCATATCTATCTATCTATCTCTATCTATCTATCCCATATCTATCTATCTATATATCTATCTATCTATCTATCTATCCCATATGTATCCCATATCTATCTATCCCATATCTATCTATCTATCCGATATCTATCTATCTATCTATCTCATATCTATCTATCTATCTCTATCTATCTATCCCATATCTATCTATCTATCTATCTATCTATCTATCTATCCCATATCTATCCCATATCTATCTATCCCATATCTATCTATCTATCGATATCTATCTATCTATCTATCTCTATCTATCTATCTATCTATCTATCTATCTCATATCTATCTATCCCATATCTATCTATCCCATATCTATCTATCTATATCTATCTATCTATCTATCTATCCCTATCTATCTATCTATCTATCCCATATCTATCATATCTATCCCTTTATCTATCTATCTATCTATCTATCTATCTATCTATCTATCTATCTATCTATCTATCTATCCCATATCTATCTATCTATCTCATATCTATCTATCTATCTATCTATCTATCTATCTCATATCTATCTATCCCATATCTATCTATCTATCTATCTATCTATCTATCTATCTATCTATTCTATCTATCTATCCATATCTATCTATCCCATATCTATCTATCTATATATCTATCTATCTATCTATCTATCTATCTATCTATCTATCTATCTATCTATCTATCTATCTATCTATCCCATATCTATCTATCTATCTATCTATCCCATATTCTATCTATATCTATCTATCCATATCTATCTATCTATCTTATCTATCTATCTATCTATCTATCTATCTATCTATCTATCCCATATCTATCTATCTATCTATCTATCTATCTATCTATCTATCTATCTATCTATCTATCTATCTCATATCTATCTATCCATATCTATCTATCTATCTATCCCATATCTATCTATCCATATCTATCTATCTATCTATTCTATCTATCTATCTATCTATCTATCTATCTATCTATCTATCTATCTATCCCTATGTATCTATCTATCTATCCCATATCTATCTATCTATCTATTCCCATATCTATCTATCTATCCCTTTATCTATCTATCTATCTATCTATCTATCTATCTATCTATCTATCTATCTATCTATCTATCTATTCTATCTATCTATCCCATATCTATCTATCTATCTATCCCATATCTATCTATCCCATATCTATCTATCTATCTATCTATCTATCTATCTATCTATCTATCCCATATGTATCTATCTATCTCTATTATCAATCTATCCATATCTATCTATCTATCCCTCTATCTATCTATATCTATCTATCTATCTATCTTATCTATTCTATCTATCTTCTCTATCTATCTATCTATCTATCTATTTCTATCCCATATCTATCTATCTATCCCATATCTATCTATCTATCCCATATCTATCTATCTATCTATCTATCTATCTATCTATCTATCTATCTATCTATCTATCTATCCCATATCTATCTATCTATCATATTCTATCCCATATCTATCTATCTATCCCATATCTATCTATCTCATATCTATCTATCTATCCTATCTATCTATCCCATATCTATCTATCTATATATCTATCTATCTATCTATCTATCCATATCTATCTATCTATCTATCCCCATATCTATCTATCTATCTCATATCTATCTATCTATCTATCTCATATCTATCTATCTATCTATCTATCTATCTATCTATCTATCTATCTATCCCATATCTATCTATCCCATATCTATCTATCTATCTATCTATCTATTTATCTATCTATCTATCTATCTATCTATCTATCTATCTATCTATCTATCCCATATCTATCTATCTATCTATCTCATATCTATCTATCTATCTCTATCTATCTCATATCTATCTCATATCTATCTATCCCATATCTGTCTATCTATCTATCTATCTATCTATCTATCTATCTATCTATCTATCCCATATCTATCTATCTATCCCATATCTATCTATCTATCCCATATCTATCTATCTATCCCATATCTATCTATTCTATCCTTATCTATCTATCTATCCCATATCTATCTATCTCATATCTATCTATCTATCTCTATCTATCTATCCCATATCTATCTATCTATATATCTATCTATCTATCTATCCCATATCTATCTATCTATCTATCCCATATCTATCTATCTATCTCATATCTATCTATCTATCTATCTCATATCTATCTATCTATCTATCTATCTATTTATCTATCTATCTATCTATCTATCTATCTATCTATCTATCTATCCCATATCTATTCTATCCATATCTATCTATCTATCTATCTCTATCTATCCCATATCTATCTATCCCATATTCTATCTATCCTATATCTATCTATCTATCTATCTATCTATCTATCTATCTATCTATCTATCTATCTATCTATCTATCTATCTATCTATCTACTTCTTATCTATCTATCTATCTATCTATCTATCTATCTATCTATCCCATATCTATCTATCTATCTATCTATCTATCTATCTATCCCATATCTATCTATCTCATATCTATCTATCTATCTATCTCATATCTATCTATCCCATATCTATCTATCCCATATCTATCTATCTATCTATCTATCTATCTATCTATCCCATACAAAGATAGAGGATTGTGGGTCCGTCACACGTATGGATAATGTTGGGGGGGGGGCCGAGAGTGCATCGGCTTTAGAACGTGACTTAGATTGTTGCGGTTTAAAGTGACAGAGCCCGTGTTTACTTTTCTGTCTTGTTTATTTCTCGTGTTTTCCTTTACTGCTGAGGGAAGAGCAAAAGCGACAACAAACATAATAAAAGCCTGTGTTTCAATCGCAAAATTCTAATTCCCTCTGGGATAATCGGTGACGTAAAGCGCTTGTTTGCTTTTAGAAAGTGTCATTTTATATTTTGAAGAGGTTTTTTTGTAAACGCTGTAGAGAGAACAAGTGGACAACACCGAGCAGCTTTCACCATACAAGTGTATATTTAAAGAAAACCAATGGCTGCCTCATGCTGGAGCTGAACAAAGAGTAACTACATGTAATTGGGAGCTTTCCCTGACCTCTTTTGGCTACAAAGGGTTAATAGCAATCCATCCTCCCTTCCATCCAGCTTTCTAATGCATGTGCTGAGTGATCAGGCTCTTCAGCATCCAGAGGGCCCTCCCCGCTTCCCCCCAGCCCTCCCCATCTCCTCATCATCAGCATCTGTGGATACAGGACGGGTGGGTGGGACCACTTCCTGCAGAGATGCTTCCCAGTTGCCTCCTCATTGTGGCTGGGAGCTGCTGACAGCATTGCAAGGAAAACATCAGCAGCACAGAAGGGACAGCGGGTAGGAAAGGACCGAGGTCCCTTTGCCTGTGACCACGTCATGGACTAGCCTTGCAGCGAAGAGTCTCTGGGGTTTCGATCAAGGAGACGCGTCACAATTGAAGACGAGGCACCCAGGTTCTCTCCGTTCTCCGTCTTGCTTTGCAGGCTCCATCTCCATCCTTTGCAGCACTGGCAAGGAATCGTCGTATGACACCGAGGGGTGGAATCCTTGCCATATCGTGCCAGCCAGGGAGCGGAAGGAGAAGGATCTGCAAAATGACTCAGGAAACCGTAGATAAAGCGGAACCCAAGGAGTCGTCTCGTATGCGCATGGTTCTTGTCAAGTAGGAGTGAGACCTCATCAATTTATTGAACTTCAAGGAAACCTACACCGCAGCCTGTGTCGCAGTTTCCTTTTCCCTCGGAATAACCGGTATATTTGTTGACTTCCAGTTGTGCGTCTTGGACGGGTGGAAAGAAGGGTGGGGTGAGGGGTCTCGCAACTTCCATTGCCTAGTTTGGCCCAGGAGATCATGGCATGGCCCTGTATCACCAGAGCCTGCTGCATTGCAAGGTTCTGGAACCAGCTGGATAAAGGTGACATCTCCGTGCCTCTTGTTTTCAGCAAGTACTCCGAGGTTACGGATGGCATTCAGCAGCACCACACCTACCTGCAACAGCCTCAAGTGCGTCCAACTTCAGCTGCCATCGAGATACAACCAACATTGGTAGAGGCAGACCATGGAGGACATACAGAGACCACCAGAGACTTACCCCAACAGCATGGGTCTGCTCATGTCAAGGAGCAATCCGGTTCTATCATGCGCCAGGACTACAAGGCTTGGAAAGTCAAGCCGGAGGCCAGCTGCAAACCCAAATGTGAATACCATCCTTCCGATGTTCCCTTTAAGCAGGAAACTCAGTACCAGAAGGATTTCAAAGCTTGGCCCATCCCTCGCCGCGGCGACTACCCTTGGATTCATAAACCTTCGCCGAGCCTTACAGCACCTACGGCCGCCAGCGAGGCCAAGAAGAAGAAGGAGCTGGTAGGCCAGCTGGAGAAAAGGCCCACGGAGCCAGCGAAAGTGGAAGACGCTGAAAAAGTGGTGGCCACAGTCAAGGTGTCAGTCTCATTTAGCAAAGAAGCTGACGTGGAATCAACGGCTAAAGATACCCCTGAGAAGAAACCGAGGGAGAGGTCTCCGGCTGGGAAAACTGAAGGGTCGAGACATAGAGATGCCTCAGACATATTCAACAGGCAGATCCAGGGGGACCATGGTAGCAACTCATACTACAGGTGAGTTCAAAGCTATATGACATCTCATTAAAAAATCCAGGGCCCTGATTCCACGTCAGGTGTAGCGTCACAAGAGCTGATGTAAACCTACCAACTCCATGGACTTTAGTGACTCTGGGAGCTGTACCAGAGGTCTGGGTATGGTTACACCTGACTTGGAATCTAGCCTAAAGCTGGTGAGGGCCACAAGCAGGCCTGGATTTGTGCCTTTGCTTGCTTGTCACTCTTAATATCACATTTGGTCACCTGTGTTTAGGCAGAGGCCTCTGGTAAATACGTGTCTGTGTGTGCCAGCTCAAAGCCTGGAGATAATCAACCACTCCCAACTATCGATCCGGTGAAAATAGTGGCCGAAACAACTTTGCTTTGGTAAGAAATCCGAAGTTTTGTAGCTTGTGAGACTCTGTGGTTTTACGGTAAACATTATTATAAAAAAATCGCGAATTTAGTATATGTTTACCCTCGTTTACTCTCCGTGGTAAAGCCGCGGGCCTGTGTATTGCTCTGACTTGTTACAGCAAAGCTCGGCAGAATAGGAGTTTGGCTCGAGGTTCACAGATTGTTGGGCGCAAGGACGTTTTGTATCCGTTTCCCCTGAATCTCTTACTTATAATGTGTATTATTTGTATACATTTAATGTGTTTATTCACCACTGGCATGCGGAGATGCAGCAGGTGGAAACCATAGGTGCCCACCTTTAAAAAGGCCCCTCTTTGTTGCAGCACAACTGGTGGTATCTCCTGTATGCTTTTCCCGACTGTACTGTAACGACCGGCATTCCGTCCAACGTGACGTCTAATCAATACTGTCATTCATGTCCATCACAGGATAGATTATGAAACATGTAAAATATTGTGTGTGTGGAATATGTTTCTTAAGGTTCTTTTCTTGTTTTTTGGTTTTTTTTAAATAAAATTTACTACTCAATTAGTGCAGCAGTGATGGCCACCTCTGAGCGTGATGTTCCGTAGTATTTAACGTCAGAATTTCTGTGATTATGAGGTCACACCCTGTTACAGTCGCTGCTAAACATCCGTGAATACACGTAAAATATGTCGTTATGTCGTTTTGCAACATTATCAGAATTTAGATCAATTCTAATCAATGGTTAAAGTGACGTTAACAAAGAGGTAGCCAAAAGGTGGACCACATCTTCTGTGATGCTCTACCAGGCTTCAAGATCGGCAAGGCATCATGGGATTTGCAGTTCTGCAGCATCTTCCCTTTGGCCGGTCATGGTCCTTACCAATGTGTCTGTAGATGCTTCGGAACGTTCTGTACCCTCCCCGGTAATGTGACAGATGTCATCTAACACAGATGACACATGGATATTCCGTGCTTGTAGAACGAATCAGCTTCACTGAAATCCCAATTATTATTTTCCGTTTTTATTATGGCTGCGACCACTAGGAACAGAGAGCTGTCGCTCCTTTGCAGTTACAGACTCGACCAGCCATTGGCTCTTGCAGTCGGAGCTTGCTCGACGTGGATATGGTGGGTTAAACTGGCTAAACCCCCTCCCTGCCCCCCTCGCTTTGATTTTTTTTTATTACAGTTTAGGTACTGCATAGTAGTGATCTTTTGCCAGCATTAAATTCTCCTCCCCTAGCACACTCCTCTTCTTCTCCTCCGTGGCATCTGGGGATGCAGAGAGCCGGTGGGTGGGGTCCCTTCCTTCAAGAGATGCTTTCCGTTACCCTTCAGACGATGGCCAGCTGCTGGTGACCCCGTTATTCGTAGAGATTTAAATAGATGATACGAGGCACCGAGAGACTGATGCAATCACGCCGAACATTGAAGAACCATCCACTGCTCGATTGCACTGAAGCATCTGGAAAACCCTCCCATGAGAGAAGAAGATACACCTTGTGTCTGCAAGCAAGCTGTTGGATGTCAGAAAATCTTCTAGCAGAGACGAGAAGAGCCGTGCCAGGGTTTGGTAATCAGAGATTGCTGCAGATAAACGCAACCCATTAATCATCACAATATATTCGTTGATAAAACCACCCAACTGGAGACAATGGCATGGCCATGTGTCACAAGGGCATGTTGCATCGCCCGTTTTGGGAACCAGGCGGACAAGAGCGATATTTCAGTCCCTTTGATGTTTACAAAATTTTCTTCAGCCACCGATGGGGCATTGCAGAGCCAAAATCAGCAGCCACCACGCCCTGGGTCTGCTACCATAGAAACGCAACCTGCCTTGGTGAACGGATACTACGGAAGTCGACCCAGGTTAATAAGAGAAGGATCAGTCATGCAAAATGATTACAAGCATTGGAAGTCAACGCCCGAGCCAAGCTGCAAGCCGAAAATTGAGTATCAACCCACGGAGGCGCCACTGGAAAGAGAGACACAGTACAAGAAGGACTACAGGTCTTGGCCCATTCCACGCCAAGGGGATCATCCATGGATCCCCAAACCCATTCCAGGACCCGTCGTTCAGATCAGTTCCAATGATGATAAGAAGAAGAAAGATGTGGTTGGGGTCCAACCTCCACCTGAGAAGAAGACTAGTGAAGTTGGAGCGCTGGAAAGCATGGAGCAAAAAGCAATAAAAGGAAAGGCCTCCGTCGCATTCAATGTGGCTCCCGAGATCCTCATATCAGTGGTGGATGAGAAGAAGGGGCCACAGATGGAAGATAAGCTTCTAGTCAGGCAACATTCCAAGGAAGCCTTGAAGGCCAAGGAGACCGTTAGCACTCTTCAAAATCAACTCAATGGCGGGGTCCGCACTGGATCTTCATACAGGTTGGATTGGTGGGGTTGTATGATATAAAAATGTGGATTGTTTGTTTGTTATTTTGGATTGCAAATAGAAGTGGAACCTTGAGTGGAGTCGATAGGTCGGGAACCTTGAAACTTTGGGCTTTTAATAAGGGGCCAGGAATCAACATAAATGCTGGATGGGCCCTCATTTTCTACTTATGTTTCGTACATTAAGACGATTGGCTTCAAAGACGCGGTGATGCTAATCTTGAGACCATGGATGTTTCAGATCTATATCTTCCATGAATGTTTGAGCAGTCCATGACCAGCTTAGTTCTATGGGCCGTATAGCCCTGAAATAACTGGGGGTCCCAAGGTTACCCATTACCACTATACAAGTTAATTATTAACTGAGTGTCAGGGTCAACTTAAGAACCCAACCATGCAGTGACAAACTCCATCCAGTAGAGTTTGATAGATCGACTCGTGGGTTGGTCTGAAAGGTGAAAGTCGATATTTGTAGATTTTCTGTTTTTCCTTTAAAGAGATAGAAAAGGCAGCACTTTAAGGCCCCTATTACTTTCTTCGCGCAGTGCGTTTTGCGTGCGCAAATGCGCACTTGTGCGAGGGGCAAAACCCTTTGTGCTGAACGTCGTATTACAACGTTTGCGCAAATGATGAGCGTTATCGTTTAACGCGGATGGACCTGTGCGAGCGCGATGAACTGTGCGCGTCTTATACTTAACATTGTGAGCGTAAATTCGTTCGTGCGCTGGTACGCGGATGGTATTGCAATCGATGCGCATCTTTTTACGAACGACATTTACGCGCATAATTTTAACGTCTTTTAAAAGCTGGTGGTAACTGCAAATCTGAACGTTCTGGCCGAAACCAAATACACCAGCACGAAAAAAAAAATATACAGCACAGTATAGTTACACATTCTACACATACCCAAACAATAAAATTGTGATTTTGTGCATATTTTTTTTATTGCTGCAGCATATATACTCAGATTTACTTTGACAGGCGCAAAAACTTAAGTGAGTCAATTAAGGTAAATTGATGTCAATTAAGGTTCTTAATTCTGATTGGCTGAATCCAGCGAAAAAAACAGTCCTCACACTGAATTGCGTGCGCTACGTTACTGCGCGCGTATTACGCTTCGTTTTGCGCGTCGTTTTTACGAATGTTTTTTTTTGACGCATGAGAAAATGCGTTCGGATCGGAATACCACGTTAATTTTCGCGCGATAACGCTGGACGATGCGCGTAAAAAAAAATTGCGGAATTGCGCGAAGAATGTAATAGCGGCCTATATGTCCAGTATACTTTGGGATGACGAACATAGATATTTTATAAGAGATGTAGGCTGTCCTAGAAAGAGGTAAAGTAGGCACTACTACAGTAGATACGTGAATCCCCGGCACATAGGTGTATTTGCTCTGAAGACTAGCTGGTTTGTCTGGATGATAGACATGTGGTTGGAGTGTCTCAGGAATTCTATGTAGACTCATTATTGACAGATAAGATAATAGCTGGCATAAGTATTTCTTCAGTTGTTTTACGGAGGCCCCTTCTATAAGAAGGACTTGTTTTGTACAGAAATGTGGGGTTCTTTGGTGGTCAATGTGGACGCTAGCTTGAGAAATATCGATATAACCGAAAGACAAATATGAGTACCACCTTTACAGACATGAATTTTCCCAAAATATAGATGAGGATACTTCATTTAGTCACTTGAGTTTATCTAGACTTGGGTATGTCCTTTTAAGTTGGGTTTTTACCAGGAAGATGTGTGTGGGTTTGACGCTGATAGGCTATATCTATACCAGGAACATAAGAGTGGATCATTTCTTTACAGACATAGGATTACCAAGAAGGTAGATATGGGGTACACATGGAGAAGGTAGACATGAGGTACACATGAGGAAGGTAGACCTGGCATAAGCATGGGGAAAGTAGACATTGGGTAGGTATGGGGAAGGTAGACATGGGGAGGATATTTATGGGATAGGCATGGGGAAGGAAGACATGGGCTAGACATGGGGAAGGTAGATATGGGGTACATATGGAGAAGGAAGACATTGGGTACACATGGGGAAGATGGATATGAGGAAGGTAGGCGTGGGGTAGGTTTGGGAAAGGTAGCCATGGGGTGGGCATGGGGGAAGGTAGACATGAGGAAGGCATGGGGATGGTAGATATGGGATGCTATATATTTTGTCGGCATGGTGAAGCAAAACATGGGGTAGGCATGGGTAGGGTATTTATGGGTTAGGCATGGGTAGGGTACTTATGGGTTAGGCATGGGGAGGGTATTTATGGGAAAGGCAGGAGTAAGGAAGACATGGGGTACACATGGGGAATGGATATGGGGTACATATGGTGAAGGAAGACATTGGGTACACATGGGGAAGATAGATATGAGGAAGGTAGACATGGAGTAGGTTTGGGAAAGGTAGACATGGGGTGCGGATGGGGATGGTTGATAAGGGATGCTAGATATGTGGTAGGCATAAAGAAGGAAGACATGGGGTTGGTTGACTTGGGATAGACATGGGGAAGGTACACATGGAGTAGGCATGGAAATGGAATTCATGGGATAGACATGAGGAAGGGAGATTGTAGTAGACATGGGGATGGTATACTTGGGGTAGACATGGGGATGTAGACGTGGAAAAGGTAGACTTGGAGTAGATATGGGGAAGGTAGGTAGACTTGGAGTAGATATGGGGAAGGTAGGTAGACTTGGAGTAGATATGGGGAAGGTATGTAGACATGAGGCACATATGAAGATGGTAGACATTGGGCACATTTAAGGATGGTAGACAAGGGGCAGGTAGACATTGAGTTAACACATGGGTACATCCTCTAGAGATGTCGTTTTCAATTGAAGACTGACTCGGTAAAGGATTTCGGCTTTGAGTATGGGAATTCCTGGAGGTGTGGGTACGTCCTTCAGAGAACTGGGTTTTCATGAAAAAAGTAATGTGTGCTCAGGAGCGATATGGGCACCCTGTGTACCTCTACATTTTCCTGGCAGCACTGGAAAGACAAAGTTATTAAATTATCTGCAAATTAAATTCTAACTGGATTAAATTGATTTACTCTTCTCCTCTCATGGATTTCCCATAACTGGGATCTCTAAATGGCAAGTTCAACCAGGAGGTGAATTCATTTATAAATTTCCTTCTTGTGATTTAAATTGTCTCATATTGTTATTTTTCGGTAAGTAATTTTTTTAATATTAACCTTGACTTTATCTCTTCTTAACGTTGACCTTTGGTCTCAGATACTCACTTGGTGGAACCAGTAGAGGTCATATCTATAGAGAGAAGGAGCAGCTTTATTATTATTATTCTTCTTTATTTATATAGTGCCAACATATTCCACAGCGCTGCACAATATAGACAGGGTTACAATACAGTGAGAGTGAACATTATGATAAACCAGTACAGGAGGAAACGAGGACTCTATTACCGTGGGAACTCACAATCTAGAAGGGTTGGGGTGAGTAGAAGTAAACCAGGAAACACCCTGATGTCCACTCCTGGCCACCGTCAAACCCTGTCGGGCATGTGAAGGTCACGGAGTGAGGTCATATAGGTTAGGGCAGGGGTCAGCAACCTTGGCTCCCTGATATTTTGGGAACTACATCTCCCAAGATGCTCAGTCACCCATTAGGCTGACTGAGCCACCTGGGAAATGTAGTTCCCAAAACATCAGGGAGCCAAGGTTGATGACCCCTGGGTTAGGGTAAGGAAGGATACCACATCTTTGGGACTTCAGGTTAGGTCGGGGTGGGGCTTATGGCTTATGGTTATGGTTATTTTGGGATAGGAGGGCTTAGGGGGTATAAGTATTTAGGGCCACAGGCTGTAACTCCCATCATTCACAACCATATAAAATCCCATAGAGATCTCAGCACAGTGTACACAGTCATTGCCCGGCTTTGTAAAGCCACTACTATATACGTCATTATACTGAAGACTTGGGCCCTATTACACTCTTCACGCAAAAACGCACGCAGAACGCGTGAATTTTTGCGCAAAGCGTTAAACGTTAACGCGCGTGAAACAACACTGGAATTACAATCCTCGCGCATTTTTTTATCCGTCAAAAAATAACGCGTGTAAAACGGATGCGCACAAATGCGCACGCAGCAACATTGCGCGCAGAAATCATTGTGCTGACTGTTTTTTCACGCGATTCAGCCAATCAGGATTAAGAACCACTATTGTCTCACGTTAAGTTTTTGTGCCTGTCAAAGTCAATCTGCGCATATATGCTGCATCAAGAAAAAAAACACGCACAACTTCTCCATTTTATTGTTTGGGTATGTGTAGAATGTGTAACTATACTGTGCTGTATTTTTTTCGTGCTGGTGTATTTGGTTTCGGCCAGGACGTTCAGATTTGCCGTTACCACCAGCTTTTCAAAGACGTTAAAATTATGCACGCAAACGCTGTGCGTTACAAACTACGCATAGATTGTAATACCAGCCGCGTACCAGTGCACAAACGCATTTGTGCTCACAATGGTAAGTATAGGACGCGCGCAGGACAGTAAGCTTGCGCAGTGTTCGCGCAGGTTCACCCGCGGTAGACGTTAACGCGCGTTTGTTGCGCTGACATTGTAATACAACGTTCAG
This sequence comes from Leptobrachium leishanense, assembly GCA_009667805.1. Taxonomy (NCBI): domain Eukaryota; kingdom Metazoa; phylum Chordata; class Amphibia; order Anura; family Megophryidae; genus Leptobrachium; species Leptobrachium leishanense. The sequence continues at coordinate 458,476,044 of CM019064.1, read as the reverse complement.
CGCAAAGAGTTTTGCCCCTCGCGTTAATGCGTTTTTGCGCGGGCGATAACGTAAGCGCGAAGAATGTAATAGAGCCCTTAATATTTTATTCTGTGACATGATAGGACTTTCATGATGACCCTGTGAGGTCGTGCATTATTAAAAGCAAAATTAAAGTTATGGATTCAAATTCCCTCAAAATCCCCCATTCTTGAGAGTAGCCGCCAGGCAAGTACTGGCCATCAGGACTACCGGGAGATTCCCGTTGGGCCGATGGCTCAGTGAGCCTGACCACGGGCCTAGCCACCGGCCGAGCCTGGGGGTGCCTTTTTTTTTCTCAACACCTTTGTTGTTTTTTTCCTCCTTTCTTTTTTTAACACCATTCTTTTTATATTTTTCATAAACACTTTTTATTTTGTAATTTTATTAAAAGATCCTTTTGTATTTTTTATTTAATTAGACATTTTTGTTTTTGATTTTTAAAGGACTTTTTAAAAAAATTATTATTTCTTTTAATGGACCTTTTTTATTATTCAGACACATTTTTATGGATTTTAAGCTCCTATTAGAAACATAGAAACATAGAAAAATGTCGGCAGATAAGAACCTTTCGGCCCATCTAGTCGCCCAATTACATGGATACTTTACCTGGATTTATCTTTTGTTTAGGATAGCCTTATGCCTATCCCATGCCTGCTTAAATTCAATTACTGTTTTGGCCTCTACCACTTCTACTGGAAGACTGTTCCATGTATCCACCACCCTCTCAGTAAAATAATGCTTCCTGATGTTACTTTTAAACCTTTGCCCCTCTAATCTAAGACTATGTCCTCTTGTTTTGCTATTTTGTTTCCTTTTAAATATACTCCCTTCCTCTACCTTGTGGATTCCCTTTACGTATTTAAATGTTTCTATCATATCTCCTCTGTCTCGTCTTTTTTCCAAGCTGTACATGTTAAGATCATTAAGCCTTTCCTGGTAACTTTTCTCCTTCAAGCCGTACACCATTTTAGTAGCCCTTCTCTGAACTCTCTCTAAGATGTCTATATCCTTCTGGAGATACGGTCTCCAGTACTGCACACAGTACTCCAAGTGAGGTCTCACCAGTGCTCTGTACAGTGGCATGAGAACTGTACAGAGCACTGGTGAGACCTCACTTGGAGTACTGTGTGGAGAAAAGGAGATTTTATTTTCAGTTCAGAGGAATACTCTGATACCAATTCGGCGCGATTCAGTGGTTATTGGTGGAATTCATCGGTTTTCACCGACTCCCGATAACTGTTTCAGCAAAACACAGTAAAAATTCACTAAATAACGAATTCACTGTTTTTTTGGTGAAATGGAATCACCAAAGAGAGCAGAAATGCGGCTAAATACCAAATACCGAAATTGCACGCAATTTAACCACTTGGCTGCTAAGGACGCGCTCAGCGCGTCCTGCCAAGTGCACCTCCTGTGCTATGGACGCGCTGAGCGCATCCTAGCACAGGAGGCAGCAATCGGCCGGGATTCCAGCCGATTGCTGCCCCCCCCCGGTGCGGGCTGACATCTTGGAGGGGGGAGATAGATGGGGGGAGATAGATGTCATTGCGGCGGCGCGATGACACCTATTTCAGGCGCCCCCCCCCCCGCGAGTGCAGAGGAGGTGCCTGAAACGGAGGGGGAAGGTTCTTCGGACCTCTCTCCCTCCCGATCGCCGGGGTCCAGCGGCTAAAGGCAGGCATGGTTTGGAAGGGCACAGCCTGCCCTTCCAAACTGTGCCTGGCTTTAACCCCTTGGGTGCCGGATCACGATTCAGCACCGAAAAGCGCCGAATCGTGATCCTCTCCCGGAGCTGGCCGAAATCTTGGATGTCGGCCAAGCTTCCGGGAACTCCCCCTGACGACTGGCGACGGCGTTATTGTGCATAGCACGATGATGTCAGTCCTGGAGTTAACCCCTAGTTGCCACCAATGGTGGAGATAGGGGGTTCCAATGAACCCCTTATCTCCCGATCCGTGGCAGCTCGGGGTTAATTTGGTATTGTTGGATCGGCCAGAGCATGGCCTTTCTAACGATACCAAACAGGACCATGTAAAAATTAATAGAAAATAAATAAAAAATAAAAGTCAAAATAAAAAAATATTTTAAAAAAATTATATAAAAAAATATACAAGTTTTTTCTTTTGTTAATGCAGCAATATTGTTCCCATTTCAATTATAATATGAACAATGATGCTGCACTATTGATTTTTGTATGGGGTGCGTTCGTTTTAAAATCGCGTAATTTTCCCCCCAAAAAAATGTAACGAGACCCCATTTTAAATTTTTTTAACAAGCGCAACCCATAGAAAATATAACCGCAATTGCTCGCATGTTAAAATGTGAAAAAAAACACTTTACACATTGTAAATTTTTGAAAATTCAAATTTTAGTGCATTTTTTTGTTATAATATACAGACAGGACATGACGTATACATATAATAATGACATATTATGAATCTGCCGAGTCTGGCGGAAAGAACGATATATAATATGTCTGGGTCATATACTAAAATAAGGCTTCAAAACGCGTTTAAACATGATGAGCGAAACCAGTAAAAATGAGCTCAGCACAGAGGCGTGAAAAGCCTCAGCAGCGAAAGGGTTAAAATAACATAAAATATGTATTAAATGCCAAAAAATCCAAACAAAATCTTTAGCTCCGCCCACAGAGATCTTCGTCCGGCCCCACGTATTTGCATAATCGGAGTGGCCGATCTGGATGAATCCCAGAACTGTTTTGTTGTCCAGCCCTTCCGCCCATAAGACACCTGCTATCGTCACGTCTTCCCTGAATAGGTTATGGTGATACCGGTTTGGGACCCCTCGCAACCTGCATCATGGCACTAAGTCAGTCCTTACAGCCGCGTCCTGGTTGTGATGACATCACAGAGCTGCCAGAGAAGCCAATATTGGATAGATCTTAAACCGAGCTTACAAAACCATCGATATATAATATATATATATATGTAATCTGAAAATATGAAATTTGCCGCCACTCAAGGGTCTTCTTATAAAAAATATAAGAATCCTTTTTTTCACCGTTAGTTGAAGATCACATTATACAGTGTCAACGTTTCGGCTCAGCAGAGCCTTTATCAAGACGGAGCTGCTGAGTTGAAATTTTGACAATAATATCATGTGACCTTCGAATAAAAAGGTGATTTTTCTCTGACCCAACCACCTCAACAGGCAGAGAATTCCACAGCTTTATTGTTCTCACCGTAAAATAACCCTTCCTATGCTTTAGGCTGAATTTCCTTTTGTCCAGTGTAAATGGGTGACCTCGTGTCCTGTGTATAGACCTGTTAATGAATAGGTTATCAGACAATGGTTTATAATGGCCCCGTATATATATTTATATAAGGTTATCAGATCCCTCTAAGGCACCGTATATATTTTTATAAGGTTATCAGATCCCTCTAAGGCGCCGTATATATTTATATAAGGTTATCAGACCCCTCTAAGGCACCGTATATATTTTTATAAGGTTATCAGATCCCTCTAAGGCGCCGTATATATTTTTATAAGGTTATCAGATCCCTCTAAGGCGCCGTATATATTTTTATAAGGTTATCAGATCCCCTTTAAGGCGCCGTATATATTTTTATAAGGTTATCAGATCCCCTTTAAGGCACCGTATATATTTTTATAAGGTTATCAGATCCCTCTAAGGCATCGTATATATTTTTATAAGGTTATCAGATCCCCTTTAAGGCCCCGTATATATTTTTATAAGGTTATCAGATCCCTCTAAGGCGCCAGATATATTTATATAAGGTTATCAGATCCCTCTAAGGCACCGTATATATTTATATAAGGTTATCAGATCCCTCTAAGGCACTGTATATATTTATATAAGGTTATCAGATCCCTCTAAGGCACCGTATATAGTTATATAAGGTTATCATATCCCCTCTAAGGCGCCGTTTCTCTAAACTAAACAGGTTTAAGCTTGTTAGTCTTTCCTCCTAACTTAACCCTTCCAATTCCCCTTATTAATTTAGTCGCCCGTCTCTGCACTTTTTCTAGCGATATAATATCTTTTTTTAAGACAGGTGCCCAAAATCACACGGCATATTCAAGGTGTGTCTGACCATTGATTTATATAGAGGCAAAATTATGTTTTCACCCCGAGAGTGAACTCCCCTTTTAATGCATGCCAGTACTTTGCTGGCCTTGGCGGCTGCTGTTTGACATTGCACATTGTTACTTAGTTTGAAGTCTATGATTATTCCCAAATCCTTCTCCTGCTTGGATTTCCCTAACTCCGTACCATTTAGGCTAGGGTCAGACGAACGCATTTTTCGCATCGACCGTGAAAAAGTGCGTCCGAACGTATGGATGTACTTTTTCACGGAAGACGCGATAGCGGTCATACGATGCGCAATTTCGGCCGTGATTTCATACGGATCCAAACCAGGAAACTTTGGGCGTCTGGACGTTACGTTGGCCGGACATGAGCAGCGTCTGACGTCTCCTAATCACACACGCCGCTATGCGGACGCAGCACACTCTGTACGTCAGTACTAGCGGTTTGACGTTCTTGCGAAAAAGCGTTCGTTTGCCGCTTGCATTGCACGGCCAAACTTTTGTGCGGCCGTACTTCGTGTGTGGGCCTGCGTTGGACGTCATTTGCTGCTACCACGGCCGTAATAAAGTGCGGGTAAACGCACGTTCGCACTGCGTTCGTCTGACCCCAACCATAGGGTATAAGTTGCTTGTGTGTTCTTCACTCCAAAGTGCATAACTTTGCATTTATCCACATAAAATTTCATCTACATTTCAAACCTTGAAAATGGCTCCAGAGAGAGCCGAAGCGTCGGTTTCACTTTTTAATGTTTTGAAATAAAAATGTATTGTTTTATTTTTTACGAGTGCAGCCATTCTCGTTTTTCTATATATATACTGTATATATATGTTACGGTTAAAGCCCGAAGTGCAGTTAATCCTGACATTACCCAGGCGTCATTAGCAAAAGTCCGAAGTGAAATGAAATTTCTGACTTTATCCGGGTAATCTGCAAAGTATCCAGAGGCCTCTGGGTAATCCGGTTTTCTGCTGTGTTTTAGCTGGGTAATTCGCACATTACCCTAGTGTTGCTGGATAAAGTGTGATGTGCAACGAAACATCAGACTTTACCCGGGTAATCTGCAAAGTATCCAAACGCCTCTGGGTGCTCGGCTTTTCTTGGGGTTTTCAGCAGGTTACAGTTGACTGAATTCCTCAGATTACCCAGGTGAAGCTGTGGATAGTCCTCAGATTACCCAAGTGAAGCTGTGGATAGTCCTCAGATTACCCAAGTGAAGCTGTGGATAGTCCTCAGATTATCCGAGTGAAGCTGTGGATAGTCCTCAGATTACCCAAGTGAAGCTGTGGATAGTCCTCAGATTACCCGAGTGAAGCTGTGGATAGTCCTCAGATTACCCGGGTGAAGCTGTGGATAGACCTCAGATTACCCAATTGAAGCTGTGGATAGTCCTCAGATTACCCAATTGAAGCTGTGGATAGTCCTTAGATTACCCGGGCGAAGCTGTGGATAGTCCTCAGATTACCCAAGTGAAGCTGTGGATAGTTCTCAGATTACCCAAATGAAGCTGTGGATAGTCCTCAGATTACCCAATTGAAGCTGTGGATAGTCCTCAGATTACCTGGGTGAAGCTGTGGATAGTCCTCAGAATACCCGGGTGAAGCTGTGGATAGTCCTCAGATTACCCAAGTGAAGCTGTGGATAGTCCTCAGATTACCCGGGTGAAGCTGTGGATAGTCCTCAGATTACCCAATTGAAGCTGTGGATAGTCCTTAGATTACCCAGGTGAAGCTGTGGATAGTCCTCAGATTACCCAAGTGAAGCTGTGGATAGTCCTCAGATTACCTGAGTGAAGCCGTGGATAGTCTTCAGATTACCCGAGTGAAGCCGTGGATAGTCCTTAGATTACCCGAGTGAAGCCGTGGATAGTCCTCAGATTACCCGAGTGAAGCTGTGGACAGTCCTCAGATTACCCAATTGAAGATGTGGATAGTCCTCAGATTACCCGAGTGAAGCTGTGGATAGTCCTCAGATTACCCGAGTGAAGCCGTGGATAGTCCTCAGATTACCCGAGTGAAGCCGTGGATAGTCCTCAGATTACCCGAGTGAAGCTGTGGATAGTCCTTAGATTATCTGGGTGAACCTGTGGATAGTCCTCAGATTACCCAATTGAAGCTGTGGATAGTCCTTAGATTACCCGGGTGAAGCTGTGGATAGTCCTCAGATTACCTGAGTGAAGCTGTGGATAGTCCTTAGATTACCCGGGTGGAGATGTGGATAGTCCTCAGATTACCCAAGTGAAGATGTGGATAGTCCTCAGATTACCCAATTGAAGCTGTGGATAGTCCTCAGATTACCCAATTGAAGCTGTGGATAGTCCTCGGAATACCCGGTGAAGCTGTGGATAGTCCTCAGATTACCCAATTGAAGCTGTGGATAGTCCTTAGATTACCCAGGTGAAGCTGTGGATAGTCCTCAGATTACCCAAGTGAAGCTGTGGATAGTCCTCAGATTACCTGAGTGAAGCCGTGGATAGTCTTCAGATTACCCGAGTGAAGCCGTGGATAGTCCTTAGATTACCCGAGTGAAGCCGTGGATAGTCCTCAGATTACCCGAGTGAAGCTGTGGACAGTCCTCAGATTACCCAATTGAAGATGTGGATAGTCCTCAGATTACCCGAGTGAAGCTGTGGATAGTCCTCAGATTACCCGAGTGAAGCCGTGGATAGTCCTCAGATTACCCGAGTGAAGCCGTGGATAGTCCTCAGATTACCCGAGTGAAGCTGTGGATAGTCCTTAGATTATCTGGGTGAACCTGTGGATAGTCCTCAGATTACCCAATTGAAGCTGTGGATAGTCCTTAGATTACCCGGGTGAAGCTGTGGATAGTCCTCAGATTACCTGAGTGAAGCTGTGGATAGTCCTTAGATTACCCGGGTGGAGATGTGGATAGTCCTCAGATTACCCAAGTGAAGATGTGGATAGTCCTCAGATTACCCAATTGAAGCTGTGGATAGTCCTCAGATTACCCAATTGAAGCTGTGGATAGTCCTCGGAATACCCGGGTGAAGCTGTGGATAGTCCTCAGATTACCCAAGTGAAGCTGTGGATAGTCCTCAGATTACCCGGGTGAAGCCGTGGATAGTCCTCAGATTACCCAATTGAAGCTGTGGATAGTCCTTAGATTACCCAGGTGAAGCTGTGGATAGTCCTTAGATTACCCAAGTGAAGCTGTGGATAGTCCTCAGATTACCCGAGTGAAGCTGTGGATAGTCCTCTGATTACCCGAGTGAAGCCGTGGATAGTCCTCAGATTACCCGAGTGAAGCTGTGGATAGTCCTTAGATTACCCGAGTGAAGCCGTGGATAGTCCTCGGATTACCCGAGTGAAGCTGTGGATAGTCCTTAGATTATCTGGGTGAACCTGTGGATAGTCCTCAGATTACCCAATTGAAGCTGTGGATAGTCCTCAGATTACCAGGTGAAGCTCCAGATTTGCACATTATTACAGGAGCTCTGGGATGCAGTTCTTTGAATTGCTCTGATGTGCAAATGGCTTCTGCAATAATATACTAATTAATATAATATATATACACACACACTATATATAGGTGTGCGTGTGTGTATATATAAATATTGTGTGTGTGTATATATATATTTTCACACACACACAATTATTATTATTATTTATTTATAAAGCGCCAGCATATTCCGCAGCGCTACACAATGGGCACAATGTGGACAGGGTTACAGTACATTAAACAACAGTTTGACAACCCAGTACAGGAGGAGACGAGGCCCTATTCCAATGGGAACTCACAATCTAGATGGGTTGGGGGTGGAAACAGGTGGAGAGGACTGCAAGGTGAGAGTGATGGGCTGAAAGGTGAGAGTGATGGATTGCAAGGTGAGAGTGATGGACTGCAAGGTGAGAGTGATGAGCTGCAAGGTGAGAGTGATGAGCTGCAAGGTGAGAGTGATGGACTGCAAGGTGAGAGTGATGAGCTGCAAGGCGAGAGTGATGGACTGCAAGGTGAGAGTGATGAGCTGCAAGGTGAGAGTGATGGACTGCAAGGTGAGAGTGATGAACTGCAAGGTGAGAGTGATGAGCTGCAAGGTGAGAGTGATGGACTGCAAGGTGGGAGTGATGAACTGCAAGGTGAGAGTGATGAGCTGCAAGGTGAGAGTGATGGACTGGTTGCATCAGCTGAGGAAGCCACAGAAAGGCGAAACACGTCCTGAATTGGTTTGCCACAATTTTGTATTTGTTTTATTATGTTTTATTAAAGTTTTTTTTTATATAAGAAAAACTACTGCATTGCTGCTTGGGATCGAGAATAGGTATGAGCCGAACACCCCCGTGTTCGGTTCGCATTCGAATTCGAACAATTTCAAAAATTTGAGTTTGAACTCGAACACGAACTCGAACTCAATGCAAGTCAATGGGACTCGAAAGTTCGATTTTTAGAGTGCCCTCCAAGAGGGCATATAAGCAAGATATTTGCCATAAAAGGTGTATGGGGGTCCGGGTAGTGCCCTGGGGGACAGGAAACAAGGACAAAACGTTTTTAAAGAAAACGTTTTTAACCCTTTCGCTGCTGAGGCTTTTCCCGCCCCTGTGCTGAGGTCATATTTACCGGTTTTGCTCATCATGTTTAAACGTGTTTTGAAGCTTATTTTAGTATATGACCCAGACATATTATATATCGTTCTTTCCGTCAGACTCGGCAGATTCATAATATGTCATTATTATATGTATACGTCATGACCTGTCTGTATATTATAACAAAAAATGCAATAAATTATGAATTTTCAATAATTTACAACATGTAAAGTGGTTTTTTTTCACATTTTAACATGCGAACAATTGCGGTTATATTTTGTATGGGGTGCGCTTGTTAAAAAAATTAGAAATGGGGTCTCGTTACATTTTTTTTGGGGAACATTACGCGATTTTTAACAAACGCACCGCATACAAAAATCGTTAGTGCAGCATCATTGTTCACATTATAATTGAAATGGGAACAATATTGCTGCATTAACAAACCAAAAAAAGAGACAGAAAACTTGTTTATTTTTTTTTTTATAATTTTTTTTTTAAATATTTTTTTATTTATTTTTTTTAAACTTTTTTCATAGTCATGTTTGGTATCTTTGGAACGGCCATGCTCTGGCCGATCCAACAGTACCAAACTTTAACCCCAAGCTGCCACGGATCGGGAGATAGGGGGTTCATTGGAACCCCCTATCTCCACCATTGGTGGCAGCTAGGGGTTAACTCCAGGACTGGCATCATCGTGCTATGCACGATGACGCCAGTCCTCAGGGGGAGTTCCCGGAGGCTTGGCCGACATCCAAGATGTCGGCCAGCTCCGGGAAAGAATCACGAACCGGCGCTTTTCAGTGCCGATTCGTGATCCGGCTCCCCAGGGGTTAATGACAGCCACCGTTTGGAAGGGCAGGCTGTGCCCTTCCAAGCGGTGCCTGTATTAACTCCCTGCTCCCCGGCAATCGGGAGGGAGAGAGGTCCGAAGGACCTCCCCCCCCCCTCCCTTTCAGGTGCCTCCTCCGCACAAGCGGGGGGGGGCGCCTGAAATAGATGTCATCGCGCCGCCGCGATGACATCTATTGTGCCCGCGGCGGTCCCGGATTGATGGGCTGACATCCAAGATGTCAGCCAGCACCGGGGGGCAAAGCGATCGGCCGGAATCCGGCCGATCGCAGGCTGCTTCAGGAGGACGCGCTCAGCGCATCTTCCGCAGCCAACCCTTCCTGCGGCAGGACGCGCTGAGCGCGTCCTCTGCAGCGAAGTGGTTAAAGGAACAGTGAGTTTTCCATGAAATAAAGGCTAAGAATAAAAACAAAAAATTCCTTCAAATATCGTGCCTAGGAGGTCCCCATAACCTGCCAGTGAAGTGGCGGATTTGTAGGATGTATAGAAACATTTAAAAACAAAAAAATGACATTTCAAATGACGGTAAATGGTTTTACTTTAATCTATTCATAAACAACTGCTTGGGGTGGCAGCCTGTATGAAAAGAGGAGACATTTTAGGACACACAGAACAAGTTTAGTGATTTTTTTGGCTAAATTATGGTGAAACGTATGCAGGCTTTGGATGAAAGTAACAATAGGTGCTTTAAAATTGGGCCTTTAGTGTCGGCAACAGTGCCGTCACACCGAAACCCCTCTATGGTATTGTGGAAGAGTGCAGGGTTGGACCCTGCGGTCCAATATTAAAATGATATGAATCTGGTATAGGCGTCAATGGCAGTGCACCCAAATATTGTGCCTTTGGTGGCAGCAAGTGCCTTCACACCGTAAGTAACCCCTCTGTGGTATTGTGGAAGAGTGCAGCGTTGGACCCCGCGGTCAAATATTAAAATGATATGAATCTGGTATAGGCGTCAGTGGCAGTGCACCCAAATATTAGGCCTTTGGTGCCAGCTAGTACCTTCACAACGTAACCCCTCTGAGGTATTGTAGAAGAGTGCAGGGGTGGAGGTTTTGGTAATGCAGAAGAGATCCCCGATCTATTCAGTTACGTCTGCATCAGGGGATTGATAGCTGCTGATCCAGGACTGATTCATTTTTATAAATGTCAGCCGGTCTACAGAGTCGGTGGACAGACGCACTCTTTTTTGTCTGTGACAAAACCTCCAGCGGCACTGAATGTCCTTTCAGAAAGCACACTGGATGAAGGGCAACCTAGTAGCTGCATAGCATATTGGCTAAATTCTGGCCAGTAATCCAATCTCAACACCCAGTAAGACAGTGGATCATCTGCTGTACAGGTATCCAGGTCTGCCCTTGCCCCTAGGTAGAACTGCACCATACAGTGAAGACGATGGCAATGGGTGTCTACATTTGACGTCCCTGGGAGTCGTGGACTAAAAAAATTTAAAAAGACATCAGTCAAGCGGCCCCGGCCTTCACCGCTCTTCCTCTGATCATCCGCAGCCTCAGAAGCAACTGTGTCATCACTTGGTAACCTACCAGTGCTTGGAAAGGTGTTACACAAGTGTCGCTTTAGAGCGTCCTCAAGTTGTTTCATCCTGTCCTCCCTCTGTGCAGGCAGGATGAGCTCTGCAACTTTACCCTTGTATCGTGGATCAAGAAGGCTTACCAACCAGTAATGATCCCTCTCCTTGATAGCACGAATCCTGGGGTCCTTTACCAGGCTTTGCAAGATAAGGGAGCCCATGCAGCGTAGGTTGGAGGTGGCATTAGCTTCCGAGTGTTCCTGGTGAATGAGGATGACCCCATCGTGCACTTCCTCCTCCCAGCCATGTACTAGTCCTTGGGTTTCTGGGCACACAAAACCCTCCCTTGAGGAATCCCCACCTTCAATGCCCCCACTACTTAAATATTCCTCCTCCTCCTGTCTGATCTGAGGACCCGCAGGAGTGCTGTCTCCATAAAGACTGGGGCCTTGAGAGCTAGGGAAGGCCTCCTCTTCCTCCCGCTGCTCTGCCTCTAGAGCCACATCTATAATTCCCCACAGAGTGCGCTCCAGCAGGAACACTAAAGGAATTGTGTCACTGATGCATGCACTGTCCCTGCTCACCATCCTCGTTGCCTCCTCAAATGGTGACAGTACAGTGCATGCATCCTTGATCATCAGCCACTGCGGGGGGGGACCAAGTTGACCTGAACCTGTCCTTGTGCCATACTCACACAGGTACTCATTGATGGCCCTCTGCTGCTTGTGGAGATGCTGCAGTATTGCTAATCTTGAGTTCTACCTGGTGGGCATGTCACAGATCAGACGGTTTGTGGGAAGGTAAAATTCTCTTTGAATTTCTGCCAGGCGAACACTTGCTGGGAATGACCGTCTGAAGTGGCTGCAGACTTTTCTGGCCTGACTGAGAAGCTGTGCCAGCCCTGGGTACCTAGTTAGGAAATGCTGTACCACCAGATTTAGGACATGTGCTAGGCATGGTACATGCGTCAACTTACCCTGGCGTAGGGCGGAGAGAAGGTTGCTGCCATTATCACAGACGACCATTCCCAGCTGAAGCTGGTGTGGTGTTAACAATCTCTGCACCTGCCCCTGCCCCTGCAGAGCTGACAGAATTTCTGGCCCGGTGTGGCTCCTGTCCCCCCAAACCAGCTCAAGCACAGTATGGCATCTTTTTGCTTGAGCCATTGCGTAGCCCCTGCCACGCGTCAGTTTAACTGCCACTTCACCAGAGTCAGAGAAGGAGGAGGAGGAAGAGGTGGTGGAGCAGACAGACCTCATACAAGCAGCTTTCTGGAGGCGAGGTGGATGAACAAGCTTCAGCACAGAGCCCCGTCCTGTATCCCTCCCAGCTGCAATCAGAGTTACCCAGTGTGCCATGAAGGAAATGTAACAGCCCTGTCCATGCTTGCTGGACCACGTGTCTAAAGTCATGTGCATCTTGCTGACTGCCTTTCCCAATGACTCCATAACATTGTCTTCCACCTGCTGGTATAGTGCTGGAATGGCCTTCCGTGAAAAGAAATGGCATTTTGGAACATGCCCCTGTGGTACAGCACATTCAGCAAATTGACAGAAGGAAGCAGAGTCCACCAGCTGGAAAGGCAGCAGCTGTAATGCGAGTAATTTTGCTAAGCTGGCATTTAGACGCTGTGCTTGGGGATGGTTGGGACTATATTTTTTCTTACGCTGCAGCAGCTGCGGCAACGTAATCTGACTGCGTAAATCTTCAGCTGATGGGATGCTGTCGCATTGTGAGGAAGGACCTGGTACACCCATTACTGTAGCATCATCCCTGTCAGTGGAGTTGGAAGGCAATGACATGGCAGGACATATAGTGGGGGTAGAGACAGATGAGGATGAGGAGGACCTATGCAAAGTGTTGTGCCAACAGGATGCGCCTCAAGCACGTGGTACCCAAGCATGGGATGTCTTTCCCATGCTTGATCCTCATCTGACATAGATTACAAATAGCCATGGTGCGGTCTGCTCCACATTTCTTAAAGAACTCCCAGACAGCAGACTTCCTGTACATGTGCTTTGAGACAACAGCGCTCTGCACCTGAGCAGCTGTGACTTCTGATGCCTTGGACTGGCTACGGTTGCTCATAGAGGACGTTGTGCCTCGTGTTTGTTGTGCCTCCTCCTCACTAGACTCCTCTGTTCGATCAGGAACCCAGGTGGACCTCATCAGGTGGACCTCAGTGACCTCATCATCGTCATCACCCCCTATCTCCTCGTCACTGGAGCCAACTTGGCAGTATGCTGCAGCTGCTGGGGCAACATGAGTGCCAGTTATTTGTGTGTCACTGGCACCCCCTCCCTCTAGGTTGATTATACTCCCTTCCTCAACCTCAGAGTTTGAATCAGAGCACTGGAGTTGCTGCGCATTCTCAAGCAGCATTTCACTGTCATTGTAGTCAAACAATTTAGCTGACTCCTCCGTGTATGTTGGTGAGGCTACGGCAGGAGTAGCTGTGGACATGGAGGCTGCATTAGATGCTTTGGCAGCTGTGGTGGACTGTAAACCACTACAAGCCTGGCTGGCAGAGGACTCGGAGGATGAGGATGGCCTGGTTAGCCAATCCACCAAGTCCTCTGTATGTTGCTGCTGCTTAAGACGGCCACCACCAGTTAGAAAAGACAAGCGTGCCCCTGCAGAGGATGCACCACGTCCACCACGACCAGAGACACAGCCTCCCAACACAGAGGAAAAACTCGCAGTAATGTGCAGTGTGTATGAGCGTATTACAGAATCCACAGCAATAAAACTCACAGTAATGTGCGGTGTGTATGAACGTATCACAGAATCCACAGCAATAAATCTCACAGTAACGGGCTGTATATGATGGCCTTTGGGTCTGGGCCTGGTCCCTGGGTCTGGTTTGGGCCTTGGTCTGGGCCATGGGCCTTAGGGTCTGTGCTCTGAGCCTTGGGGTCTGGGCTGGGCCTGGTCCCTGGGCCTTGGGGTCTGGTCTGGGCTCTGGTCCCTGGGACTGGACCTTGGGGTCTGGTCCCTGGGCCCTGAGTCTGGCCTGGGGTCTGGTCCCTGGAGTCTGGGCCCTGAGTCTGACCTGGGGTCTGGACCCTGGGCCTTGGGGTCTGGGCTCTGGTCCCTGGGTCTGGGCCTTGGGGACTGGTCCTAGGGGTCTGGGCCCTGGGTCTAGGCTGGGCCTGGGCCATGGGGTCTGGACCCTGGGTCTGGCCTGGGTCTGGGCGTCTGGGCTCTGGTCCCTGGGTCTGGGCCTTGGGGACTGGTCCCTGGGGCTGGGCCTTGGGCCTGGTCCCTGGGGTCTGGGCCCTGGGTCTAGGCTCCTCCTGGTCCCTGGGGTCTGGACCCTGGGTCTGGCCTGGGTCTGGGCCTTGGGGTCTGGTCCCTTGGTCTTGGGGTCTGGGCCTTGGGGTCTGGGCCCTGGGTCTGGTCCTTGGGGTCTGGTCCCTGGGTCTGGGCCTTGGGGTCTGGGCCTTGGGGTCTGGGCCCTAGTTCTGGGTCTGGGCCTTGGGGTCTGGGCCTTGGGGTCTGGCCCTGGGGTCTGGTCCCTGGGGCTGGCCCTTGGGGCCTGGTCCCTGGGGTCTGGGTCTAGGCTGGGCCTGGGTTCTGGACCCTGGGTCTGGCCTGGGCCCTGGGTCTGGGCCTTGGGGTCTCGGGCCTGGTCCCTGGGGTCTGGGCCTTTTCCCTGAGCCTTGGGGTCTGGGCCCTGGGTCTGGGCCTTGGGGTCTGGGCCCTGGGTCTGGGGTCTGGGGTCTGGGCCCTGGGGTCTGGGCCTTGGGGACTGGGCCCTGGGTCTTGGCCTTGGGGTCTGAGCCCTGGGTCTGGGCCTTGGGTTCTGGGCCCAGGGTCTGGGCCTTGGGGTCTGGGGTCTGGGTCTTGGGGTCTGGGTCTTGGGGTCTGGGCCCTGGGTCTGGGCCCTTGGGGTCTGGGCCCTTGGGGTCTGGGCCCTGGGCCTTGGGGACTGGGCCCTGGGTCTGGGCCTTGGGGTCTGGACCCTGGGCCTTGGCCCTGGGTCTTTGGGTCTGTGCCCTGGGTCTGGGCCTTGGGGTCTTGCCCTGGGTCTGGGCCTTGGGGTCTGGGCCCTGGGTCTGGGCCTTGGGGTCTGGGAAATGGGCCTTGGGGTCTGGGCCCTGGGGACTGGGCCTTGGGGTCTGGGCCCTGGGTCTAGGCTGGGCCCTGGCTCACCACACCGCTGTCTTCCTTCCTTCAGCTCTTCTTTTGTTCTCCTTTTCTTCAATCTTCTTCTCTTCTTGTCTTCAGCCCGGGTCCACTATCTCAGGCGCGCAGCTTCACTGAGTGGAGGGGCGGAGCCAAAGCAACGTGCTTGGGAGGCCCCCACATGCTGCTTGGCCCCGCCCAGCCAGCCACTGAAGCTGCCAGGAGCCGGAGGAGACACAGTGTCTCCTCCGACTCCTGCAGCAGAGACACAGCTCCGGATTCGGACTCATCGAGTCCGATACCGGAGCTGTAAAAGGGCGACGCCGCTGCCGACGGGGGCCCGGGACCCTCCGGGCCCCCACCAGGCCCGGGCCCCTTACGGCAGCATGGTGCGTAATGCCCTAATGGCGGCCCTGGTGACAAGACACAAATTACAATTCCCAGGAACCTCCTATACATCAGTGAGACCCCCTGATGGGTGGCAGTGACAAGACACAAATTACAATTCCCAGATATCTTCTAGAAGTGAGACCCCCCAATAGCTGCTGGCAGTGACAAGACACAGATTATAACAATTCCCAGATAGTGTGTCTTCTCAGTGCCAGCAGCTAACAGAACAATCTCCTCTCAAACACGTGCTGGGGCTGCGAGGGACGCCTTATATAGTGTGCTGCTGGACTTAGCTCTGTGAGCCCATGGTTGGGCAAAATTTGCCCAATCAGGACTCTGAGCCGTGATTGGCATAGTCTTGCACCTTTCTTGCCTGACCTGTGGTCCGGTGCAAGGCTGTAGCCAATTACCAGCTTCAGGCCAGTGGAAAAGTGCATTGTGGTCCATTGTGGTGCATTGTGGGCGAACACGCGGCGAACACGCGGAAATGTTCACAGTTCGACGAACAGCCGAACGGGCGATGTATGAATCGAACTCTGAACAGATCGAACCGAACAGCTCATTCCTAATCGAGAAGTGGTTGTATGAGTTTCTTGCCCTAAAAAAACTCATATGCTCAGGAATCTATTGACTGAAAGTGGGAAATTGGCTCAAATGTGCGAATAGGGCTGCTTTCTGAAACAGAATCTCACTAGGGGAGACCCTGTATAGCTGTATGTTTCTCCTCTATGTATGCTACAACCCAATGCATGGAGGAGCTGAGAAGAGGAAAATGAAGGTGTGTGGGCCCCTGTGAAAATTGAAGGAAAGTGCCCACCTGCTTACACACCGGAGGGCTCACGAGATTGAGTGTAATATATTAAGATTTAGAGATTGAAAGTGATTCTGCTAGCCAGCCTGCACCATGAGGAATTATTTCTTCTATTTTTACATGTGCTGAGATGAAGACACGGCTGTGATACGTCAAATATATGGACTGAGAAATATATATTGGTGGTATATAGAACACTCCGCAAGCAAGTCGATTTAGACCTGCGCTGTATCTATCTGTTTTGTTGGTTGCACAATATTTATATATACGTATACACATGCAATATATTATTTATTTATTTATAAAGTATTTTACCAGGAAGGATACATTGAGAGTTCTCTCGTTTTCAAGTACGTCCTGGGTTCAAGAACATTGTATTGTTACAGTCGTTACAGAAATACAAAGTAATAAAATGCAAGATATTAAAAAAACAAGACACAAGTATACAGATTAACAGAAGATAAATATTTAGGAAATATAGTCATTATGTTTTTATGTTACATGTTTACAGGTGCATTCCGTATTGAGGTATGTTAATAATGTATACATTATATACACATAATACATCAAATATATATATACAGTATATACATACAGTCAGGTCCAGAAATATTGGGACATGGACACAATTGTAACATCTTTGGCTCTATACACCACCACAATGGAGTTGGATTGAAACAAACACAATGTGCTTTAACTGCAGGCTGTCAGCTTTAATTTGAGGGTATCTACATCCAACTCAGGTGAACGGTGTAGGACTTACAGCAGTTTGCAGATGTGCCTCCCACTTGTTAAGGGACCAGGGACTCTTTGGTAGCTTTTGCAGTATGCTTTGGGTCATTGTCCATCTGCACTGTGAAGCGCCGTCCAATGAGTTCTGCAGCATTTGGCTGAATGTGAGCAGATAATATTGCCCGAAACACTTCAGAATTCATCCTGCGGCTTTTGTCAGCGTCACATCATCAATAAATACAAGAGAACCAGTTCCATTGGCAGCCATACATGCCCACGCCATGACACTACCACCACCATGCTTCACTGATGAGGTGGTATGCTTAGGATCATGAGCAGTTCCTTTCCTTCTCCATACTCTTCTCTTCCCATCACTCTGGTACAAGTTGAGCTTGGTCTCAGCTGTCCATAGGATCTTGTTCCAGAACTGTGAAGGCTTTGTTAGGTGTTGTTTGGCAAACTCTAATCTGGCCTTCCTGTTTTTGAGGCTCACCAATGGTTTACATCTTGTGGTGAGCCCTCTGTATTTACTCTGGTGAAGTCTTCTCTTGATTTTTGACTTTGACACACATACACCTACCTCCTGGAGAGTGTTCTTGATCTGGCCAACTGAAGGGTGTTTTTTTTCTTCATTCATCCACCACAGTTTTTTTCCGTGGTCTCCCAGGTCTTGTGGTGTTGCTGAGCTCACCGGTGCGTTCCTTCTTTTTGAGAATGTTCCAAACAGTTGTTTTGGCCGCGTCTAATGTTCTTGCTATCTCTCTGATGGGTTTGTTTTGTTTCTTCAGCCTAATGATGACTTGCTTTACTGATAGTGAAGGCTCTTTGGATCTCATCTTGAGAGTTGACAGCAACAGATTCCAAATGCAAATAGCACACTTGAAACGAACTCTGGACCTTTTATCTGCACATTGTAATTGGGGTAATGAGGGAATATCACACACCTGGCCATGGAACAGCTGAGAAGCCAATTGTCCCATTACTTTTGGTCCCTTAACAAGTGGGAGGCACATCTGCAAACTGCTGTAAGTCCTACACCGTTCACCTGAGTTGGATGTACATACCCACAAATTAAAGCTGACAGTCTGCAGTTAAAGCACATTGTGTTTGTTTCATTCCAACTCCATTGTGGTGGTGTATAGAGCCAAAGATGTTAGAATTGTGTCGATGTCCCAATATTTCTGGACCTGACTGTATTAGGGCTGAAACAACTAATCAATTAATCGACAACTAATCGATGATTAAAATAGTTCTCAACTATTTTAATCATCGATTAATCGGTGTTGATTGATCGTCCTGTGTTCAGCACACACTGTTTAGAGTCAGACTGAGTTAAACGTAAATAACCTCAGCTTCGGAGCTGATGTGAGAAGATGCGTCACTGCTTTACTAGGTATGATTTAGTTCTAGGGTTATGTCAGACACAACCAGTTTGTTTTTATTCCGTTTAAGACAGTAGCAGAACTATAACACAAACAATAGGATACTGCCACTGGGTGAAGGAGCTGTATGCCTGTGTGTTATCCTTACATGAGTCCTGTGCCACCACCCCACCCTCCCTGCCACACCCTCTTTGGTAGGGAACTGCCATTCCCTTCCTTTGGTCTGGTCCCTTTCCCCAAACTCACTCCCACACTCAGATCCGGTCTTTTGTCCATACCCACTCCCTCTCACACTCAGGTCAAGTCACTTGAGCAAAGTCACTCCCTTCCACCTCCAGTCCCTCCTCCCAATCAGTTTGTTCATAAAATTATTTAAAAGGGACACTTTACGCACCCTGAACACTTCAGCTTATTAACCCAGATTTCATGCTGACATCATCATCTCTATCCAAGTGCTTGTAGCCGCGCTCATTTGAGAAAGCAAACATGGGCTTAAGCTGCGCACGCAGCATCAACCCATCCCTCCGACCAAGCACTCGCAGCATCAACCCATCCCTCCGACCAAGCACTCGCAGTATCAACCCATCCCTCTGACCAAGCGCTCGCAGCATCAACCCATCCCTCTGACCAAGCGCTCGCAGCATCAACCCATCCCTCTGACCAAGCACTCGCAGCATCAACCCATCCCTCTGACCAAGCACTTGCAGCACCAACCCATCCCTCTGACCAGGCACTCGCAGCATCAACCCTTCCCTCTGACCAAGCACTCGCAACATCAACCCATCCCTCTGATCAAGCACTCGCAGCATCAGCCCATCCCTCTGACCAAGCATTCGCAGCATCAACCCATCCCTCTGACCAAGCATTCGCAACATCAACCCATCCCTCTGACCAAGCGCTCGCAGCATCAACCCATCCCTCTGACCAAGCACTCGCAGCATCAACCCATCCCTCTGACCAAGCACTTGCAGCACCAACCCATCCCTCTGACCAAGCACTCGCAGCATCAACCCTTCCCTCTGACCAAGCACTCGCAACATCAACCCATCCCTCTGATCAAGCACTCGCAGCATCAGCCCATCCCTCTGACCAAGCATTCGCAGCATCAACCCATCCCTCTGACCAAGCATTCGCAACATCAACCCATCCCTCTGATCAAGCACTCGCAGCATCAACCCATCCCTCTGACTAAGCACTGGCAGCATCAACCCATCCCTCTGACCAAGCACTCGCAACACCAACCCATCCCTCTGACCAAGCACTTGCAACATCAACCCATCCCTCTGACCAAGCACTTGCAGCACCAACCCATCCCTCTGACCAAGCACTCGCAGCATCAACCCTTCCCTCTGACCAAGCACTCGCAACATCAACCCATCCCTCTGATCAAGCACTCGCAGCATCAACCCATCCCTCTGACCAAGCACTCGCAGCATCAGCCCATCCCTCTGACCAAGCATTCGCAGCATCAACCCATCCCTCTGACCAAGCACTCGCAACATCAACCCATCCCTCTGACCAAGCGCTCGCAGCATCAACCCATCCCTCTGACCAAGCATTCGCAACATCAACCCATCCCTCTGATCAAGCACTCGCAGCATCAACCCATCCCTCTGACTAAGCACTGGCAGCATCAACCCATCCCTCTGACCAAGCACTCGCAACACCAACCCATCCCTCTGACCAAGCACTCGCAACATCAACCCATCCCTCTGACCAAGCATTCGCAACATCAACCCATCCCTCTGATCAAGCACTCGCAGCATCAACCCATCCCTCTGACCAAGCACTCGCAGCATCAACTCATCCCTCCGACCAAGCATTCGCAACATCAACCCATCCCTCTGATCAAGCACTCGCAGCATCAACCCATCCCTCTGACCAAGCACTCGCAGCATCAACTCATCCCTCCGACCAAGCATTCGCAACATCAACCCATCCCTCTGATCAAGCACTCGCAGCATCAACCCGTCCCTCTGACCAAGCACTCGCAGCATCAACCCATCCCTCCGACCAAGCACTCGCAGCATCAACCCATCCCTCTGACTAAGCACTAGCAGCATCAACCCATCCCTCCGACCAAGCACTCGCAACACCAACCCATCTCTCTGACCAAGCACTCGCAGCATCAACCCATCCCTCTGACCAAGCACTCGCAGCATCAACTCATCCCTCCGACCAAGCACTCGCAACACCAACCCATCCCTCTGACCAAGCACTCGCAGCATCAACCCATCCCTCTGATCAAGCACTCGCAGCATCAACCCATCCCTCTGACCAAGCACTCGCAGCATCAACCCATCCCTCTGATCAAGCACTCGCATACATTGTGTGCAAATTACAAAAGATACGCAATTTGCGTATGTACGTACGAAAGTTACGTACACTACGCAAATTTCTTATGAAAAAAAGGGGGAGGGGTCGTGGCTATTTTTTTTTTACATAAAATTCCTTTCTATTTTTTTTATCTGATGAATCCATTAATCTAAATAATAATCGGCCAACTAATCGATTATGAGAATAATCGTTGGTTGCAGCCCTAATACATATACAGTATTGTGATATAGCCACTGGACACAGGGATAAGTGCTTCACATTTTTCTTTATTGTGCAGCCACGTTACTTGCAGGGTACACCATAAACAAGAAAATAAAACAAATATAAATCCAGCGCCTACTCCTTTTATGCAGAGCCTAACTCAACACCCAGTATCCCTAACTAAATTATCGGGCAGCTAAGCCGCTTACCAAAAAGCGAAAACAAAATAAAATGTACGTTCCTTTGGCTTCAGGATGTAACTTCCTTCCCTGCTGCACCCAGCACCAAGACTGTCCTCTCAGAGAGAACCACATCTCCTGTAAGGGCAGGGCAGGCTTAAAAGGCCATTAGTTTAGGGTTAACCCTATAGGGGAAACAGTGTCCTCCATTCGCCTGCTAATAAATCTGTGTTCCACCAACCTGCCCCTAATCACACTGTAACAAACCATACATTTGACACATTGTATACGGTATACAGCTAAACTAAATGCTTATTAACCCTTCAACGATCCCCCTGTGCGTTAGTTATAGTGTTCAGACAGGGCATCTTTGCTGTTATCATCGGGTCATTTTAATGGAGCACGGAGTGGTTACGGTGCCGATGGCGGGTGATGTCATAAGATGCAGCAGACGTCTTCCCATGCATTATCGCTGTGTCATTATTCAGAAACTAGGTGGGGTTAGGGGACCTTGCGTTAGGGTTGTGTTAGCTAGTGATGGCTGGGAGTTGCAGGAGTCGTTGTGCACTCTATACTATAGGGCAAGAGGTTCCAGACCCAATGTCAATCCCTAACACTAGCCCTCGTCTCCCGGGAATGCTGACGCCAGCCCGCGTACCATCGCCCTGTCACCGCGCTGATGGGAATCCTATGGCAGCAGGTCCATTCCTGGGTCATCCAAACACCGGCCAACATATACAATTTAATCCTACCTTTTATCCCAAATTTAATGATAAAACCCCCCAAAATGTTAAAAAAAAGGAATTTCCGTGGTGTAAAGCGGCAGTAACATCCCTGTGTGCGCATTATGGTCACATCGCAGGGTTAAACAAGCTCTTCCTTTAAATGACGGGAAGAAGAAATCATTAAAAATGTCCCACTTCAGCCCCCCCCCCCGGGACCCCTGAAAGCTGGGTCTAATGACATCAGAATGCTAATCAGGAGATATTTATCTTTATCCGTAGGGTTAAGGCTGTGTTTACGCTCGTTAATTCGCCCGAGACGCGCTCGTTTCAGCTGTCACAATATAAATTGTATTTCACAAATGTACCCCCCCCCCACGTTCCGCCCCAATCATCTTCCTCCCGTAACGAAGCCGCGGATAATGGCAGATCGCATCTGAGACGGGAGGAGCTTCGAGAACAAAGGATGCTGAGACACGTCTCTCCGGGGATGGGAAGGAGAGGGATGGAGATGCTGGCACGCACAGGGTTATCATCCACAAGGCGAAGCAGGACAGATTTACAACATTTAGGCCGGACGATTCACAGACATTTTTACAATCGAGATTTTTGGCCTCCCCCAAAAATTCCCCTTTGGGATTCTCCACAAATGCACCGCTTAGTGAATAACCCCCTAGGACTCCACGCTCATGTCCTGCACCTCCCGTGCTCACACGCTCAAGTCACGGGGACCTGGAGATGCCAGCCGGATCAGCTGCCAGGACGACCATGTTTTCCTATCGCCTGGCTGCATGGAAAGAGCTGCTCTACAGCACCGAGCAAAGGGCGGTAACCTCGGCCCTCCAGATCTTTTGCAACTACATTTCCCATGATGCTCAGTTAACCTAGAGAGTGACCGAGCATCAAGTTCCATAACATCCGAAGAGTTGACCTTGCCGGCCCACGTCACAGAACAGGGATCTCCAACTCCAGCCCCCGCCAGATGCTGTGAGACTACAATTCCCAGAATTCTCTGAATGCAGCAGACAGCCAGGTAATCATGGGAATTGTAGTTCAGAAACATCCTGGGAGGGCCAGCTTTTGAGATTCTTGGCGTTGAGGCTTCATTTGCCACAGGGGAACATCAGACAGCTTCCAGTGGAGCGAGAAACACCTGGCAGTCCTAAGGGTCTATTCACTAAACACTGAACTCGCCACCGAATTGCATCAAACGGGGAATTTCACGAATCTGTAAATTCACCAAATACAGGCTGACAGCGAAATACAGAGCAACTCGGCGATCTTCGGCGGCGACAAAATTATCCCATGGAGAAGTAATGGTTAGTCTATTCACAGACGCCGAACTGTACCCGACGTGTCAGTGAAATGCCCTGATTTTTGGCGGTTTCGTTTGACAGGTTTAAACAGGCGAATCTCGTAGGAGTTAATGTAAAAACGTAATAGGCCATATTACAATCATAACGCTAAGGTTAGGGCTCACCCGTGTGAGCGTTAACGTTAGCTGTGGTCGCACCGTATTACAATCCGAACGCTAACGGGCTAAAAAAAAAAATAACAAATCTTTTTTTTTTTATACTAAATTTTTGTTTCCCAATTTTTTTAAAAGGCGTTTTTTTTTCTGTAACAGCCCTTCTTCTTTTTTTATTATTTAGACACATTTTAATGCATTTTTACTGGTTTAAACACCTGTTAGGCAAATAGGAGAGGTCCGTTTTGTTTGTGTTTTTTTTTTTTTGCTGTCCTGTCGATTTCGCCATGGCCACTTTGGCGCTTTTCGATGCTTTTCTGCGACATTCTCCAACTTCTCCGTTGGGCTTCGGGGACTACGGTGACCATTTGCTAAATAGTGAATTCAATGAAATATCGGTGCTTTGTGAATAGACCCTCTAGTGTTTCTCCAGTGCGATGGACTTCACCCCCTGTGAGGTGCTGGCACACGCCGAAGCGATGTGTAGGAAGGCTGTGTCAATTAGCCAATATTTATTCAGGTCCCGCTGTGTTTCCGGATGTTCAAGCCCCGGGCCTTATTGCTTGCCGGTACCGGAAACGTCACGACTCGGACAGTATTGTGTTAAAAGATGATCGAATGAATACAATTAAAAAGTGTGCGAATTTACACAACCTGTGCCTGTTGTGTAATCTACACAACCTGTGCGTCTGTGTAAAATATCACAATCGTTCAATTGTTATTATAAGATGTTTGTCAATAAATAGGGCTTGGTGGTGAAGGGGTTAAAGGGGCTAAAGTTCATCTAGTAATGAACAGTAGTGACAGGTAAGAAGCTCTGAAGCAGCTGCAGCAGGGATCTCAAACTCTGCCCCCCCCGCCCCCGGGTGCTTATTTCACATAATCCCCAGAATTCTTTCAATGCAATAAAATGGGCAGAGGCTCATGGGAATTGTAGTTATTATTATTATAGCCCCGTTTATATAGATCAGAAATATTTGGGGTGGGGGGAGGGGCAGAGTATGAGCTGCTGAGCAAAGGTGACCTATTTGTCTCAGCAGAGAATTTGGTCCTGAATGCTACAGCTAAATCACAAATGTGCGACCGAACTGATACAATGTGGTCTTTTTTCCTAAAATGTATTATTTCCTTGTGCCCTCCCCCCACCCACTAATTCATCAACAATAACACCTGAGTACCTACAGCAGTGATCAGCGACCTTGGCACTCCAGATGTCCGCGACTGCATTTCCCATTAGTCTCCTCCAACTTAAGGAGAGGCTGAGCATCATGGGAGATGTAGTTCCAAAACATCTGGATGATGGAGCATCTCGTTTTCCTTTTTCTCTTTGATTGGTATACACATAATATAATATATTTAAGGAAAAAAAGAAAAACAATAAACAGATTTTACTATAAGCTCACAGGGTGACCTGCCCCTAAAGCCTGTCCTGGTATCCTTTGGAAACGATGGCAAAAAAAAGTTGGTTATAAAAAATAAAAAAACACCATTAAAAAAAAAAAATGGAAAACAAATATGGCTCTTCAAAAAAAAAAAACACCTGACTCGGATAAAGACGTGTAAAAGAAAAAGGTGTCCTGAATAAAGATGCTTAAAAAAAAAAAAGTCCCTTAAAAAAGACGCCGCTTCAAAAAAACACCCGTCTCGGATAAAGACATGCAAAAAAAAAAGCCACTTTAAAAAAGACACATAAAAAAGACACCTCTTCAAAAAAGACGCGTCCCGAATAAAGAAACGTAAAAACTTCATCTATTCAATAGACGTGTCTTCATTCACGACATGTTTTTTTAAAGAGGCATTTTTTTGTGACGCGTCTTTTTTTTTGACTCGACGTTTGTATGTCGTTGAATCCATAGTGAATCGTCTGCCGTGAGTCAGTCTATATTTAATAATAATTATAAAATGAATATTAAACATTATTTAATTAGATCTGATTTCACATAAACGTCTGAGAGTCACAATTAGAACAGATCCCAGACTGGGAATTCGGGAGGTTTTATTCTGATGATACATTGGTGACATAAATATAGAAGGGGTAATGACTGCGGTCCATCCTTTTCCACAAGCTGAGGGTCCATCTTTGACTCCCTCTCCCTCATGTGAGCCTCAGTTGACCCTGGATCTAGGAAAGTGTTTCCGTCTCCACCACATGGTGATACAGACCTGGGTGACCACTATCTCCGTTACACTTTTGCTCCTGTTAACATGTCGCAGAGTAGTTGTGAGCACAGTGTTTGCATGTGTGTAAAATGACGCGCATGGGCTCCTGTTTACCAGGTACGCATCTCCTTAACGACACAGGCTGATGCACATAGTGCCCCTGGGGTCTTCTGGGCCCATTGAGCTTTCTCCATCTGTCAGATGTAATTATGTGTGGATGTGGCAGATGGCAGACTCCACTTAAACCCTCAGTGTCGGCTTAGCAGCAGGCATCTCCACATGCTTCCACTCTCATTTCCTTGACAAGCCTTCAGTCAGTCCGAATGAGAGAGATGTTTGGAAACTGGCGTGAAGGAGATGATAAAGCGTAGCAAGGATGCTATATAACGGGCATATAAGTAAAGTGAAAAAAAATACTTCTAGTAGATGACAGTATTGCTGTGAAAGCCATGTTGCATGGAGTGGACCTCCCTTTGAGACCTACTGACCCTTTAATTTAGAGTGGTTCCTTACTGCGGTCCTCAGGTCCCCCTAACAGGCCATGTTTTGAGGATCGCCTCAAATATTTATTTTTTTAGGGGGTTGTGTCACCCGGTGCGGCCTGCCCCCGCCCCCCCTTGTGACACCACTGCTTCACATATCTAGAAAACCTGACCTGTTGGGGGTACTTGAGGACCGCGGTTGGGAACCACTGATTTAGAGGAACCCCTTTTGTCCTGCAATTCTGTTTGTCCCAGGCACAGATTGAGATGTCATGTTGGTCTGTTGTCGACTGAAATTCACTGTGCCCCAGGAGGTGGTTTAATAACTGATGATGCTATCATATACCTGGACCTGATCGAACCGGGCCGTTACGCTAACAGCTTGAGGCGCTAACATAATGGATGGAGATGTTATTTGGAACGACTTGAGCAACTATTTCACCTGAGCCACAAGCGACAACCGCAAACTATTCCATGGTAGCTTGCTGTTCTTGGCTCAAGCTGCTACTCCCAACGTGTTTCCACGTCGCCTCCATCAACCTGCTGGGTAAGTTCCTTCTAGGGTTTCGCTTGGTTCTCTGGAGTCCGATGGACTTTAGGAGCCAATACCAGTGGCACCGCTGCCAGTATCAATGAGTGGCTCAGAAATATTCCAAATGAAGCCACTGGGACAACTTTCGGTGACTGATCGTCGGTCGGAATATGGTGGCTAATAGCAGGTTGCATAGGGAAGATGGCTCGTGCAGGATGTTTCGATTTGTGCGAAGATATTAACGGCTAGGTTGGAATCGCACACATCACAGGTCAGACTTCTCGGCATAGGTTCCACGATAACAGACCCCCCCCCCCTTGAAAAGCAATAGTGGAAAATCTACATTACTTGTCACTCAGTGCACGTCTGTTTGAGATAGTTTGATGGTATCCCAAGACACACGAGGGGTTATTTACGAAGTACCGAACTTGTCACCGAAGTGCACCGAATGGTGAAATTTAGTGTACGGTGCAATCTCGTGGCAGTTCATCAAATCTCCAAATACTGGCGAATTGATGTCAAAATACGGTGCAGTTCGGCGATCTTCAGCAGCAGTGAAATTGTCCCATAGAGAAGCAGTGGTTAATCTATTCAAAGAAACCAAACAGCAGAAATGTCAGTGAAATTCCTTGCTGTTCAGTGTTTCAGTTGGACAGGTTTAAACCGGCGAATCCCATAGGATCCAATTATTATTATTTATTTATGAAGCACCAGCATATTCCACAGCGCTGTACAAAGAGCACAGTATAGACAGTGTTACAATACATTGAACAACATTTGACAAACCGGTACAGGAGGAGACGAGGCCCTATTCCCGTAGGAACTCACAATCTAGAAGGGTTGGGATGGAAACAGGTGGAGAGGACTGCAAGGTGAAGGTGATTGACTGCAAGGTGAGAGCAATGGGCTGCAAGGTGAGAGTGATGGACTGCAAGGTGAGAGTGATGGACTGCAAGGTGAGAGTGATGGGCTGTAAGGTGAGAGTAATGGACTGCAAGGTTAGAGTGATGGACTGCAAGGTTAGAGTGATGGACTGCAAGGTGAGAGTGATGGACGGCAAGATGAGAGTGATGGACCGCAAAGTTAGAGTGATGGACTGCAAGGTTAGAGTGATGGACTGCGAGGTGAGAGTGATGGACTGCGAGTTGAGAGTGATGGACTGCAAGGTGAGAGTGATGGACTGCAAGGTGAGATTGATGATCTGCAAGGTGAGAGTGATGGTCTGCAAGTTGAGGGTGATGGACTGCAAGGTGAGAGTGGTCTGCAAGGTGAGGGTGATGGTCTGCAAGGTGAGGGTGATGGACTGCAAGGTGAGAGTGATGGGCTGCAGGGTGAGAGTGATGGGCTGCAAGGTGAGAGTGATGGGCTGCAGGGTGAGAGTGATGGGCTGCAGGGTGAGAGTGATGGGCTGCAGGGTGAGAGTGATGGGCTGCAAGGTGAGAGTGATGGATTGTAAGGTGAGAGTGATGGATTGTAAAGTGAGAGTGATGGACTGCTGGGTGAGAGCGATGTACTGCAAGGTGAGAGTGAAGGACAGAAATGTTAGAGTGATGGACTGCAAGTTGAGAGTGATGCACTGGTGAGAGTGATGGACTGCAAGGCGAGGGTGATGGACTGCACGGTGAGAGCGATGGACTGCACGGTGAGAGTAATGGATTGCAAGGTGAGAATGATGGATTGCAAGGTGAGAGTGATGGATTGCAAGGTGAGAGTGATGCACTGGTGAGAGTGATGCACTGGTGAGAGTGATGGACTGGTTGTTTCAGTGAGTTGGGTGGTCGGCTTGCCTGAAAAGGAATGTCTTAAGTGAGCGTTTGAAGGAAGGGAAATTAGGGGAAAGTCTGACAGTACGAGGGAAAGCGTTCCAGAGAGTGGGGGCTGCGCGTGAGAAATCCTGCAGTCTATCATGGGAAGAGGTGATGCGGGGAGAAGCTAGGCGCAGGTCACTGTTTGATCTTAGGGAGCGGGCTGGGGTGTATTTGGTGATTAGTGAGGACAGGTTAGTAATGTAAAAATTATTATAATTTTTAATTAGCTTTTTAACCTCCCTGGCGGTCTGATTTTTTTCAAAATTTTGTGTCAAAAAGCGTTTCAATTTTTTTGGGAAGGAAATGTGTTGTTTTATATAGTAGGCCTGTAATCTGTAGGAATAACTCACTGAAATCCGTGCAAACAAGGGTCGTGTAAACACACTGAGTCAGATAAAGTTTGAAACACGAAAATAATAATTAATTATCCCACAATTAATAATCCGAAATAATGGAAATAAATAATATTCAATAAAATAATCAAAACAAAACCACTGAAATCTTTCAGAAAACATGTTTGCATTATAGTGACTGCATATTGCCTCAGTACACGTCCTCGGTATGATATATCTTGAAACATGGGACTGCACAAAGTCAAACGTCACAATCAGGACAATGGAACCTGGTTTCCTTTCGGATTTTCTTGCCCTTGTCATCCCGCTTGGAGCAACACACCACACACATCCTAGTAGGCGCTGACTTCCTCGCTGTTGGTGGGATGTAGTCGACGAAGTGACGATCAGTCAGGCGTTCAGGGTTGACAACGCCAACAGCACGGCGTCCAGGTCTACTGCCAGCCACTGGTGTATGATGGCGCAGAAATATACATTCAGCATCTTTCCAAATGTAGTCCGCATGAAGGAGGGTCTGGTCACTTGCCTTTTTCTGCAGAATGTAGGCATTCCACACACAGGCACTGTTCAAGAAGATGCCTGAAGATCTTCTTCTGCTGTTTACGCATCGCAGGGTAAAATGTCATTGCTTGATCAGCTCGGTCAACACCTCCCATGGTGGAATTGTAATCCATCACTAACTGCGGCTTCATAATGTCTTTGCCACCTCTCGTATGTACGTTGACAGTGGAGTTGTCATGGACAGTGTTCATCAGGCAAACATCCTTCTTGTCACGCCATCGCAGTGCCAGCATTTTGCCTTTCTGCCAGGCAACCATGTCTCCAGTCTTCAGCTTTTTACTTCTGAAGATTGGTGGCATGTCGCGCCGGTTAGGTCGGACGGTCCCATATGCGTCTGTCTTGTGCTGCAGGAGACACTCATAAAGTTCAGGGGACGTGTAGAAATTGTCCGTTGTCACACAATAGCCCTGATACAGCAATGGCTCAATGAGTGACAGCACGGAAGATGTTGCCAATCCATACTTGCTGTATTTGGCGGCGAATTTCGTCCCTTTGCCCGTGTATATAACGGAGTTCCAGATGTAGCCGGATGTGGGATTCACACAGCATATAGGATTTGATGCCAAATTGTGCCCTCTTTGAAGCGATGTATTGCACCCAGCTCAGCCGGCCCTCGTAGGCCATTAGACTTTCATCTATACTGATGTCCCTCTCTGGCACGTAGGTCCGCTGGAAATTTGCGACGATCATTTCATACACGTCCCAAATTTTGCGCAGTTTAGGGGAAGGATGCTGGTTTCGTCAAATTCCTCGTTGTTCACGAAGTGCAGGTACTTCATAATGAGCGTGAACCGGTACTCTGGCATCACCGTGCCAAAGAAAGGTATTGCAGAAGTGGTACTGGACAACCAATAAATTGATTGCATCGGTTTAGCGATGACTCCCTGGAGAACTATCAGAGCCAGGAATTTCCAGATTTCATCCTTGGTCACTGGTTCCCACTTTCTGCTACGTGACCACTTCTGTGGCAGAGTAACCGACTGTTGCTCCTGGTACCGGTTTGTCTCGCTTACAATTTTTTCTATGACCGCATCAGTCAGGAACAAGCGCAGGTATGCCAAGGGGTTTTCGAGGTCCACGTCCACTTTTATACCAAGTGCTCCAGTAAATGGGAACCTTGGCGGCGCTGCGTGATCCGCACCAAGTTGCAACGACACTGAGCGCAGCATCAGATTCCTCACAGTCATCACTTTCAGGGCCTGAGGATGAATCTACCCACGAGTCACTGTCGCTCGGTTCTGCAAGCAATTCGTACTCGCTGTCGCTGCTCTCAGGCTGCGCTGCAGCCGCTTTGGAGGTACAAGGGCGCTTTTTGGACGCCATGACCGTAAAAAACGCTGTCAGGACACAGGACCACTCACTAGGGATACCTGGGGGTGAATGACACAAAGTAATCCTGACAGAATGCATTGCACCTGTCAGGATTTTATACTTTCTAATTTTTACTTTTTTTTTTTCAGGTTTCAAATTTGCCGCCTGGTCCCGCCCCCTGTGTCGCGTGGCTCACAGGGAGCAGAACCAGTAAGCAAGTCACACGACGTCGACGCAATCCCACGGAGGTGACTGCAGAGATGGCGAGGGAGCGCTGGATGCGGTGAGTATACAGTACGAGTGTGGCCCGGGGATACCATTCGCGGTAGCGAAATTTAACGCCGAGTCACACTCAGGATTACCGCCAGGGAGGTTAAAGACTGTTTATTCTTTTCATTTTCAGCAAAAACACGTCTTTATTTTTTTAAAACACCTTTTTGTATTTTTTTGTATATTTCTAGACAAAATTTTTGTTTCCCAATTTTTTCCCTTTTTTTTATTCAGTAACAGACCTTTTTATTATTTTTTAAAGGTCCTTTTTTATTAGACATATTTTAATGCATTTTTTGGGTTTAAACGGCTGTTAGGAAAATAGGAGAATTCCGTTTTCTTTTTGGTTTTTTTTGCAGGTCGTGGATTTCGCTACGGCCGATTTTGGTGCTCTTTGGTGCATTATGGCGACGTTTGACAAATTTTAATGAGGCATCGGTGACTCCATATTTGGCGCACTACGGTGACCATCCGGTGAATAGTGAATTCACTGTAGTTTCGGTGAAATGGAATCGCTGAATGCACCGAAATGAAAAGCACCGAAATTTCTAGGATATATCGGTGCTTTATGAATTACCCCTACAGGCACAACGTTTCAGCTCAAGACACTTAAAAAAGGCTGAGGTGACTAGGGATGAGCCGAACACTCCCCGAGTTCGGTTCAGGCCCGAACCCAAACTTCCCATTTGTTCGGGACCGAACCCGAACCCGAACCCCTATGCAAGTCAATGGGGCTGAAAATTTGGTTTTTTAGATATAAATATGCTACATATTTGCCATAAAAGGTGTATGGGGTCCGGGTAGTGCCCTGGGGGACAGGAAACAAGGACAAAAAGTTTTAAAAAAAACGTTTTTAAAGGGACAGTGAGTTTTCCATGAAATAAGGGTTAAAAATAAAAACGAAAAATTCCTTCAAATATCGTGCCTAGGAGGTCCCCATAACCTGCCCGTGAAGTGGCGGATTTCTAGGATGTATAGAAACACTTAAAAACAAATAAATGACGTTTCATATGACGGTAAATGCTTTTCCTTTAATCTATCCATAAACAACTGCTTGGGGCGGCAGCCTGTATGAAAAGACATTTTAGGACGTGCAGAAAAAGTTTAGTGATTTTTTGGGCTAAATTATTGTGAAACTTATGCAGGCTTTGGATGAAAGTAACAATAGGTGCTTTAAAATTGGGCTTTTAGCGTCGGCAACAGTGCCGTCACACCGTAACCCCTCTGAGGATATGAATCTGATACAGGCGTCAATGGCAGTGCACCCAGATATTGTGCCTTTAGTGCCAGGCATGCAAGTACTATCATACAGTAACCCCTCTGTCGTATTGTGGAAGAGTGCAGGGGTGGACCATGTGGTCCTATATTGAAAAGTTTTTGATCTGGTAATGGGCGTCAGTGCACCCAGATATTGTGCCTTTAATGCCAGGCCATCAAGTATCATCATACAGTAACCCCTCTGTGGTATTGTGGAAGAGTGCAGGGGTGGACCATGTGGTGCTATATTGAAAAGATATGCATCTGGTTAAGGCGTCAGTGCACCAGATATTGTGCCTTTGGTGCCAGGCCAGCAAGTATCATCATACAGTAACCCCTCTGTCGTATTGTGGAAGAGTGCAGGGGTGGACCATGTGGTCCTATATTGAAAAGTTTTTTATCTGTTAATGGGCGTCAGTGCACCCAGATATTGTGCCTTTAATGCCAGGCCATCAAGTATCATCATACAGTAACCCCTCTGTGGTATTGTGGAAGAGTGCAGGGGTGGACCATGTGGTCCTATATTGAAAAGTTTTTTGTTTTTTTTAATGGGCGTCAGTGCAGCCAGATATTGTGCCGTTCATGGCAGCAAGTGCCTTCACACCGTAACCCTTTTGTGGTTTTGTGGTATTGTGGAAGAGTTCAGTGCTGGAGGTTTTGTGAATGCAGAAGAGGACATCCCCTATCTATTCCATTACTTCAGCATCAGGGGATTGATAGCTGCTGATCCAGGACTGATTCATTTTTATAAATGTCAGCCAGTCTACAGAGTCGGTGGACAGACGCACTCTTTTGTCTGTGACAAAACCTCCAGCGGCACTGAACGTCCTTTCGGAAAGCACGCTAGATGAAGGGCAACCTAGTAGCTGTATAGCATATTGGCTAAGTTCTGGCCAGTGATCCAATCTCAACACCCAGTAAGTCCCCCGGCACAGGAGCGTATTTATGGCTCAAATGCGCCCGCACTTCCCTGCGTCCGTGGGGTTTTGATGGAGAAGGTCCTCCACCGGACGTGAAAAAGCCCTCCTCGTCAAAAAGCTAAACGGACGCTGAAAGGATAAAAAGCGAGATTCTCCATAGGAGGATCGCGCTTTGTACGCTGAGCGCAGAGAGTGGAAGGAACGTCCACTTTTATGGACGTTCCTTCCTCTGCTCGTGTGCCGCCAGCCTAAGCCAGTGGATCATCTGCTGGAAAGGGCCCTTGCCCCTAGGTAGTCCTGCACCATATGGTGAAGACGCTGGCAATGGGTGCCTACATTTGACGTCCCTGGGCGTCGAGGACTAAAAATTTTTAAAAATGCATCAGTCAAGCGGCCCTGGCCTTCACCGCTATTCCTCTGATCACCTGCAGCCTCAGAAGCACGTGTGTCAGCACGTGGTAATCTAACAGTGCCTGGAAAGGTGTTACACAAGTTTCGCTTTAGAGCATCCTCAAGTTTTGTCATCCTGTGCTCCCTCTGTGCAGGCAGGATGAGCTCTGCAACTTTCCCCTTGTATCGTGGATCAAGAAGGGTTGCCAACCAGTAATGATCCCTCTCCTTGATAGCACGAATCCTTGGGTCCTTTAGCAGGCTTTGCATCATTAGGGAGCCTATGCAGCGTAGGTAGGAGGTGGTATTAGCTGCCGAGTCTTCCTGGTCAATGAGGATGACCGTATCGTGCACTTCCTCCTCCCAGCCACGCACAAACCCTTCTGTTTCTGGGCACACAAAACCCTGCCTTGAGGAATCCCCAGCTTCAATGCCCCCACTACTTAAATAGTCCTCCTCCCCCTCATCCTCCTCCTGTCTGATCTGAGTAGGACCCGCTGGAATGCTGTCTGCGGAAAGACTGGGGCCTTGAGAGCTAGGGAAGGCCTCCTCTTCCTCCCGCTGCTCTGCCTCTAGAGCCACATCTATAATTCCCCGCAGAGTGTGCTCCAGCAGGAACACTAAAGGAATTGTGTCACTGATGCATGCACTGTCCCTGCTCACCATCCTCGTTGCCTCCTCAAATGGTGAGAGTACAGTGCATGCATCCTTGATCATCAGCCACTGCGGGGGGAAAAAAAAACAAGTTAACCTGAACCTGTCCTTGTGCCATACTCACACAGGTACTCATTGATGGCCCTCTGCTGCTTGTGCTGACGCTGCAGCATTGCTAATGTCGAGTTCCACCTGGTGGGCATGTCACAGATCAGACGGTTTGTGGGAAGGTGGAATTCTCTTTGAATTTCTGCCAGGCGAACGTTTGCTGGGAATGACCGTCTGAAGTGGCTGCAGACTTTTCTGGCCTGGATGAGAAGCTCTGGCAGCCCTGGGTACTTGGTTAGGAAACGCTGTACCACCAGATTTAGGACGTGTGCTAGGCATGGTACATGCGTCAATTTACCCTTGCATAGGGCGGAGAGAAGGTTGCTGCCATTATCGCAGACGATCATTCCCAGCTCAAGCTGGCGTGGTGTAAACCATCTCTGCACCTGCCCCTGCAGAGCTGACAAAAGTTCTGACCCGGTGTGGCTCCTGTCCCGTAAACAAACCAGCTCAAGCACAGTATGGCATCTTTTTGCTTGAGCCATTGCGTAGACCCTGTCAGGCGTGGGTTTAACTGCCACTTCGCCAGAGACAGAGAAGGAGGAGGAGGAGGAGGAGGAAGAGGTGGTGGTGGTGGACAGACCTCATACAAGCAGCTTCCTGGAGGCGTGGTGGATGAACAAGCTCCAGCACAGAGCCCCGTATTGGATCCCTCCAAGCTGCAATCAGAGTTACCCAGTGTGCCGTGAAGGAAATGTAACGACCCTGTCCATGCTTGCTGGACACGTGTCTAAAGTGACATGCACCTTGCTGCTGACTGCCTTTCCCAATGACTGGATAACATTGTCTTCCACGTGCTGGTATAGTGCTGGAATGGCCTTGCGTGAAAAGTAATGGCGTTTTGGAACCTGCCACTGTGGTACAGCGCATTCAGCAAATTCACGGAAGAGAGCAGAGTCCACCAGCTGGAAAGGCAGCAGCTGCAATGCGAGTAATTTTGCTAAGCTGGCATTTAGACGCTGTGCTTGGGGATGGTTGGGACTATATTTTTTCTTTCGCTGCAGCAGCTGCAGCAAAGTAATCTGACTGCGTAAATCTTCAGCTACTGGGATGATGTCACATTGTGAGGAATGACCTGCTGGTACATCCATTACTGTTGCATCATCCCTGTCGGTAGCGGTTGTAGGCAATTGCATGGCAGGACATACAGTGTGGGTAGAGACAGATGAGGAGGAGGAGGACCTACGCAAAGTTTTGCCCCAACGGGATGTGTGCCACTTGTTCATATGTCGCCTCCAGCACGTGGTACCCAAACGTCCGGTGTTTATCCCACGCTTCAGCCTCCTCTGACATAAATTACAAATAGCAACGGTGGGGTCTGCTGCACATTTCTTAAAGAACTCCCAGACAGCAGAGTTCCTGCATGTGTTCTTTGAGACAACAGCGCTCTGCACCGGAGCAGCTCTGACATGTAATGCCTTGGACTGGCTAGTGCTACGGTTGGTCACAGAGGATGTTGTGCCTCGTGTTTGCTGTGCCTCCTCCTCCTCCCCCTCCTCCTCACTTGATTCCTCAGTTCGATCTGGCACCCAGGTGGAGTCAGTGACCTCATCATCATCAATGGCATCTTCACCCCCTATCTCCTCGTCACTGGAGCCAACTTGGCAGTATGCTGCAGCTGCTGGGGCAACATGAGTGCCAGTTATTTGTGTGTCATCACTGGCACCCCCTTCCCCTAGGTTTGTTTATACTCCCTTGCTCAACCTCAGAGATTGAATCAGAGCACTGTACTTGCTGCGCATCCTCAAGCAGCATGTCACTCTCATTGTAGTCAAACAATTCAGCTGACTCCTCCGTGTGTGATAGCGAGGCTACGGCAGGAGTAGCTGTGGACATGGAGGCTGCATTAGATGCTTTGGCAGCTGAGGTGGACTGTAAAGCACTAGAAGCCTGGCTGGCAGAGGACTCGGAGGATGAGGATGGCCTGGTTAGCCAATCCACCAAGTCCTCTGTATGTTGCTGCTGCTTAAGACGGCCAGCACCAGTTAGAAAGGACAAGCGTGCCCCTGCAGAGGATGCACCACGTCCACCACGACCAGAGACACAGCCTCCCGACACAGGGGCTGCTTGCCCTCTTATCTGTGTCTGAGAGCGTCTGCCTGTCCTTTTTGTTCTTTCAGACATGGTGAGTGATATATAGATTAATATATACAGAACTCTGATTCAACTCTGGTATAAAGATTTAAATAACTCTGGTATAACTCAGTGAGACACACTGATAGCTGGCAGCCAGTAACAAGAGACAGATCACCTTAATTCACAAATGTTTTAAAGAAATTAGTGAGCCCCAAAATACAGCGTGGTACTGTATGTATGACGAGTCACAGATCACCTTAATTCCCAAGTGTTTTAAAGAAATTAGTGAGCCCCAAAATACAGCGTGGTACTGTATGTATGACGAGTCACAGATCACCTTAATTCCCAAGTGTTTTAAAGAAATTAGTGAGCCACAAAAAAATTGCTGGCTGTGTGACGAGACACAGAAGATCACCTTAATTCCCAAGTGTTTTAAAGAAATTAGTGAGCCCCAAAATACAGCGTGGTACTTTTTGTATGACGAGACACAGATCACCTTAATTCCCAAGTGTTTTAAAGAAATTAGTGAGCCCCAAAAATA
Source organism: Leptobrachium leishanense (assembly GCA_009667805.1). NCBI lineage: Eukaryota > Metazoa > Chordata > Amphibia > Anura > Megophryidae > Leptobrachium > Leptobrachium leishanense. The sequence goes on along the minus strand of CM019064.1, from coordinate 458,439,260 downwards.
ATTGCTGGCTGTGTGACGAGACCCAGAAGATCACCTCAATTCACAAATGTTTTAAAGAAAGTTGTAAACCCCCAAAAAAATTGCTAGAACAGTGACAAGACACACATCACCTAAATTCCCTGATATTTGGTATAAATGAGACCCAAATAGACTTGCTGGCACAGTGTGACAAGACCCAGAAAATCACCTCAATACACAAATGTTTTAAATAAAGTTGTAAACCCCCAAAAAACTTGCTGGCACAGTGACAAGACACACATCACCTAATTTCCCTGATATTTGGTCGAAATGAGACCCCCCCAGACCCCCCCAGTAGCGTGGCAGACCAGCAGTAACAACACACACAACTATCTTCTTTGAAATCTCCTCTGAAATGCGTGCAGAAAGCGCTGCGTTGAAACCTTATATAGTGTGCTGCGGGACTTAGCTCTGTGAGCCCATGATTGGGCAAAATTTGCCCAATCAGGACTCTGAGTGGTGATTGGCATAGTGTTCAACCAGTCTTGCACCAGACCTGTGGTCAGGTGCAAGGCTGTAGCCAATTACGAGCTTCAGGCAGTGGGAAAATGCATTGTGGTCCATTGTGGTTGAACATGTAGCGAACACCCGGAAATGTTCGGGGTTCGCGATCTGCTCGAACAGGCTAAGTTCGATTCGAACCCCGAACCGTCCGAACCCGAACAGCTCATCCCTAGAGGTGACATGTTTGTGCCAATGCTGAGATAACAGAGAGGACCGGGTGTTCAGGACGGACCATGAAGGAGCTTTATTATATAGAAGTCATCACAACATTTCCCACAAGCCATTTTTGTGCCTGAGCCGAAACGTTGTGATGAGTCGACCTATATGTAATAAAGCTCCTTCGTGGTCCACCATGAGTGCCCAGTCCTCTGGTTTCTTTACATGAGGTTTGAGTCATCCCGGTGTGTGGCACTGGCAACATGGATCATACGTAGGCAATTGCTTCCTCTTTTTTTCCTAGGATGTTTTGTTAGTGGGTCGTCAGATATCATTAAACCGTCTCAAACGGACCTGCTCTGAGTGACGGCTAATGTATATTTTTCACTATTGATTTTGGCGATGAGCATCTGTTGTCGTGGACCCCATGCTGAGACTGCCTTTGTTATTGACATCAACTTCCATAGACATATAGATGGGCGTTGGATACATAGAATCTGCTTATCAGGTACTTGTTTCACACCAAACACATCCACAGGAACCTCTTTGACATGGTTGGGAAGGTCTGCACGAACGAGAGAAGGAGAAGCTGATCCCACCTCACTCGGACATTCTTAAACCATGAAAGGAGAACAAAAAAAGCCGGTCGCATGGCCTTGGTCCTATGGCTTATTTATTCAGGAGCAAGAAAATACAACATATCGACTCTAATCCAGAGCCTTTATCGAGTATTATTAACCCATGAAGGCTGAGACATGAGACTTCTCCTCTGATGGGGTCATGTTGACCACCGATCTCAAATGGGATGAAGTTGGTTCAAGAAAAGAACCATCACTAAGTAACTGGCCAGGCATATGTCCAAACCAATAAAAGACCAACCACTGGCTACTATCATCATGAAACATATGCTGACCTAATCCATGTAGTTGATATTAAGTCTTGGACAAGGCAAAACAAGGCAACGTCAGAATACTGATTTCCTGCAACCATGTCTTGACTTTTTCATCCAGGCACCTTGTGTTATGGAACGTGGGAAAAGGCACCTTCTCTTGTGCTAGCGACATGCCTGTGGACTTCTGATGTGTATTATCTAGTATGAGATTCAATATAAAGATGGTGCAGAGGCTGGCGTGCTTGATATATTAACAGAAAATACCCACACGGAGACAGAAATCTCAATCTTCTGGGCTCATTTTCTCCTACCAGCCTCTTACAGGTGGATGTGGAAGAACTGCCTGGTCCACTTAGTCCACTGGTCCATTAGTCCTAACTAGGGGTCTTCTAAAGGTGTAACCAAAAGCAGCCAATTAATCAATTGGATTACCCCACCTCCTGAACGTGCCATGGGGGTTATGTTGTCATGAGATGAGGACTCCTGATCGATCGTTGGTATTTTGGAGTAATCCATGGTATAACAAACCCACGTAAGTGAATTAAATTATGTAAAAAGCCTTTTTTTACGATGCTCCTTAGAATCATAGAAAATGTCGGCAGATAAGAACCTTTCGGCCCATCTAGTCTGCCTAATTACATTGATACTTTACCTGGATTTATCTTTTGTTTAGGATAGCCTTATGCCTATCCCATGCCTGCTTAAATTCAATTACTGTTTTGGCCTCTACCACTTCTACTGGAAGACTGTTCCATGTATCCACCACCCTCTCAGTAAAATAATGCTTCCTGATGTTACTTTTAAACCTTTGCCCCTCTAATCTAAGACTATGTCCTCTTGTTTTGCTACTTTGTTTCCTTTTAAATATACTCCCTTCCTCTACCTTGTGGATTCCCTTTACGTATTTAAATGTTTCTATCATATCTCCTCTGTCTCGTCTTTTTTCCAAGCTGTACATATTAAGATCATTAAGCCTTTCCTGGTAACTTTTCTCCTTCAAGCCGTACACCATTTTAGTAGCCCTTCTCTGAACTCTCTCTAAGATGTCTATATCCTTCTGGAGATACGGTCTCCAGTACTGCACACAGTACTCCAAGTGAGGTCTCACCAGTGCTCTTAGCCTGGGCACGTTTTATCACAGCGCTCACTGTACATTGTTCTGCTTCAAGAGGCCAGTAATCTGGATACCTTCAGTATCAAAAGGATCATCGGGCATGAAAGATGAGCTGCGTCCTGCGTGAAAGGGAAAGTATTGTATAAAAATATAAAGACGCTGATACGTGAGACAAAGGATGAATGGAAAAAAACCAAGCAGCCATCAACCAGGAACGATCCACATAATAAATAAAACATGTACAGTAACGAGTGCCGGGATGCTTCAAACAGCAGGATTCAAGACACGGCACCCTGGAGAACATTTCTGGGTATCATTTAGCAGCAACACAAAAAAAAGATATAAATTCCAAATCTATAAGATGGAGAAAACTTTTAACTAGAAAATATTGACTTATTGAGAAATTGTGAAAAAATAACTATGAGATATGGTAAAATGTATCTTTTTGTGCTTCATATTGTTTCCTCTACGTTTATTGTTGCTTTTTATAGGCTGGGATCTTTCCATTGTTCATCTGAGGCGATATTAGTTTATGGTGATGGACGCGTTGTCCAATGATTGCCTATCAGTCCCGATCAGTCCTTCCAGTACAACTGTCTCTGGCGCCACATCTCCCTGTCTCCAGTATAAACTACTCTCTCTCTTCTTACCGATTCCCTTGACACCTCCGTGCAGACGAGCACCGTCGCCGTTACCGTTTGTCTCTGCGATAAAGTGGTGACCTCTCCAGGGACGGATAAAGCTCTGTAAACCAAGGCCATGTTCACATCTTTCCCACTTATGTCCATCAGCTGATCTTTCGCTTGCCACCTGAGACCAACTATTTCTCCTTAAACGCATCCGCTGTCCAGTTCCATCCTTTGCACGATGGGTCTGTGTTTCAGGCATGTACACATTAGTCTAAGGAGCCAAAGGGCTTTGTTCCTTCTAGTAATTGAAGGTGATACTTTACAAAAGAAGCAAAATATGATAAATAAGTGAAAGCTGGTTGGAGATGTGGGTCAGTGGTGTATTTCTCATATGGTGCTACGTTCTATGCGTCTTATACTAAAGAATGAGTTGTGGTAGATTGAGAACGAACCTGCAAATTCCAATCCAGTCAATAACCACCTCCATTACGTTGGATCTCTTGTCCCGGTTAATCTATGTTGTCCTAAGTTTATGCTTTAAAACACATCAATATATGAGTTGCGATCCAACAAGGTCTTTGGTCTAGAACATGAACGAATCCCCATGGATATAGATGGCCATTGGTGTGTTAAGACTCATCAACTTAGTGTCCACAGGTCATGTGAAGAGAAATTCTAATCACGAGGCTACGAAGAGCCCGTCACTGTAGTCTAAATCATTGATGTAATGCTCAATCCTATGTGTAGGTGTGGTGGAGTTCATGTTGTGTGGGCATTGTTGTAGGGTAGCCCACTTCACATCCAAGAAGTGGAGATGCCATACAGCTTAAAAACCCAGAATTATTCCTGCCATCTAAAGAGGAAACACTTGTGAGGACCATATTTAATTTGAGTAGGCCCCTGACGAGCAGAAAGGAAGAGATAAATGAGCTAGATATAGACAGACATACAAGGATTGATGGACAGTCAAGTCAAGCCACAAATAACACATCTTGCAACCTTTGAGACTGGGAACCACAGGAAATTAATCTCTAATAAACCATCTGCCGGGGAGATATTACACCCGTTAGAAAGGGAAATGGAGAGTAAGAGATGAAGGCATCCAGAGGAATAGGAAAGATTGCGCCGGACAGTGATGTCTTCTCACCATGCAGCAAAACCACTCGATCCTACTGCCATGTTAAACTAGGGCTGAAAATATAAATACAGAGCACATTGGGCAAGAGGGGACACTGTAGCCATGAGCCTCCATCTGAATTTCCAGTTTCCATGGCAGCAGCCCATTTATCCCATCATAATGATGTCTATGAACAAGTAGGTTATTTCGCCAGAATAATGGACATGAAATAGTGAAAACTGTGATACCTACTGGGCAATGTGCATAGAAGACTTCAACGTCAGTGTTTCATTAGTCTGATGTCTGATTGACTGATATGGTTTTGTAACCAGAAGTAGAGATGTCCATGGGCAAAAATTTCAGTCCAGTTCAGAACGTTCCAGAATCTAAAAAGATTCACAAGAAAGAGTGAGAGACCTGTGAAGGAGTTTGAGTGAGATAGTGAGTATGTAAACCATGAAAGAGTGCAAGTGAGTGTGTCAGTGGGTGAGTGTATGTCAGTGGGTGAGTGAGAGTCAGTGGGTGTGTGTGTGAGCGAGTCAATGGGTGTGTAAGCGAGACAGGGGTGAGTGTTAGTAAGACAGTGGGTGTGTGAGTGAGTTAGTAGGTGAGTGTGTCAGTAGGTGTGTGTGTCAGTGAATGTGTGAGTGAGTCAGTAGGTGAGTGTGTCAGTGGGTGTGTCAGCGAGTTAGTAGGTGTGTGAGCGAGTCAGCAGGTGAGCGAGTCTTGCTCTCACAGTTTCAGAGATATATTTAATATTCAGTTGCACAGTTTCCCCAGTTGGAGGTCCTGAGCGTGCACTGGGTTTCACGTGCACAGCTTGTGCTAGTTCATGTGAAGCTTTGGTGGGTGGAGCAGTGGGCGGGGAGGAGGCAGGGAATATACAGGAAGTGAGAGCTGAAGAAACACCCCTAGCTGAGGGGCGTGGCCAGAGAAGAGGAAAGCAAAACATTTTTTTAAAAATTACACATTTTTTAGAACTTTTATTGATTTATTCTAGTTTGCTTATCGGTATAAACGTGTTTAACTGTCAATTTTAAAGATACAATTCTAGACTTACAAATCCCTTTAAAATGTCATTACGTGACAAGCCTTTTCCAATTTAAAGGGAATCGCGATGCACTTCTTGGTTAATAGAATATATTTAGGGAACAATTACACAGTACAAGAAAATCCCTTTATTAATACCAACTCTGAGTATATTTACGGTGTCGGATACTAACGTAGCGAGTTTTTGAAAGGCCGCGGTGGTGCACGGTGATGATAGAATGGATTGGAGACATATTTTCTCGGATTAGTTTTTAATCCATTTAGAGCTATTCCATAAAATTCATGTTAAATGAGATCAAAGTCAAAATGAGAAACGTTCCTCTTATTAATCCTGCACCTCCTGACGGCTCTCGCACCTACTGACGGCTCTCGCGCCTACTGACGGCTCTCGCGCCTCCTGACGGCTCTCGCACCTCCTGACGGCTCTCGCGCCTCCTGACGGCTCTCGCACCTCCTGACAGCTCTCGCACCTCCTGACGGCTCTCGCGCCTCCTGACGGCTCTCGCGCCTCCTGACGGCTCTCGCACCTCCTGACAGCTCTCGCACCTCCTGACGGCTCTCGCGCCTCCTGACGGCTCTCGCACCTCCTGACGGCTCTCGCGCCTCCTGACGGCTCTCGCGCCTCCTGACGGCTCTCGCGCCTCCTGACGGCTCTCGCACCTCCTGACGGCTCTCGCTTATGCGGATTGCTCCTTGGTATTAATCACTGACTGCCTATTAAGAGACAGTAAATAACTGCCATAAACCTGTAGGAATATGTCAATAAATGCCGATGTTCCCCATGCATTTCAACCATGGGGAGCATCGGCGATCCATAGAAGGAAAATCCAACACCGGCAGGGGACTTTCCTGCAAACAACGGTGAGGAACGTTAAACTATGGTGAACAGCAGTGGTACCCATGTTATACGTCCATAAAAAGAGTAGACTATGGTTAGTCACAATTTACTGTTATTCCACTTTTGTTTGTGACATTGGCCGGTGTCAAGTAGGACAACAACTCTTGGAAAGCAGTTCTGCTACTATTTCCTAAGACAGAACGGAGTTCCCTTATGACCACACACTTAGAAGCTTTTACCAGGTTCCAAACATATATTAAGTATAAAGATCCTTTTTTCCCTTTAAATAATTGGTAGATCCTGCTGACAGCCTCTGCCTGATTATTTTCAAAGTTTTTCTTTTATTTCAGCAGATTTTACTCACTTTTTGCCCCTCGCCACGCGCTGCTCCTCATCAGGGACTATGAAGCCAGGTACCAAGGACTGCTACGGAGCCCCGTGGAGCTGCTATCCATGGTGCTGAATAGGTTTCAGCACCAAGAACAGCTGTTGTCCTTGGTACTGAATAGCTTTCACCACCAAAGACAGAGGTTTAGACATCTTTTTTTTTCTTCTTTTTTTTTTTTACACCTTTAAGTAAAATTCATCCGTTTCACATTCCGAAATAACTAATAAAAACAAAATACGAATTGATCCAAAAAAACGAAATACCAATAAAAACAAAATAACGAATCAACACGAAATACGAATTACCGATTGTCCGGACCAAAGAATCAATCTGAAAATATGAATCATGGTAACATACTGAACGAACCGAAAATGATCCGAAAAGGAACAAAACGAAAAAAAAATAAAAATAACGAAATGATCTGAAACGAAAAATTTTTTTTGCCGTACACATGTCTACAACTTTCATGGCATAGCAACCACAAATTGTGCAGCGCTACAGGACTTGCACACTTTGGGCTCTATTCCGTAGTGAACGCTAATGTTAGCCTTTGGGTGTGTAAACGTTATCGTCAGGATAAGTGACTGTAACGCATGCCCCCCCATATTACCTCCCTGACGCTAAACCCACAAGAAATCACTTAGCATATCGGTGATTGTGCTAGCTTGTGCAAGCTTCCTGTACTTTGCGCTAGGCTTGTGCACCGATTTTTTTTTCGGTTCGATTCGGTTCGATTTGTTCTGATGTTTAAAATTTTCAATTCGGCTCGTTTCGACCGATTTCTGTTTCGGTTCGGTTCGGTTCGGCTCGTTTTTCGTGTACATTTTTTTTTCGGAATATCGACCATTTTTCGTGTTTTCGGGTCACTTTGCTCGTTTTTTGTATCGACTTTTCGGAAATTTTGGAAATTTTAGTTTTTTCGGAACGTCTGTTCTCCTCGTTTCAAAGTGTCTACGATAATTCTGGCGATTCTATCGTGTTTTTTTTTATTAAATAAAGATCCTTTTTTTCTTATGAATAATTGAATATACATTTCACAACTTTATTTAATCATATTAAAATGGTATGAAAGCCAAGGAACAAAAAATGAACAAAACGATTTAAAAAACGCTAAACTGACCCGAATGCCACAAGAAACAAGTGATACGCATTTACAAATACAAAATTTACAGAATCAGCGATATAACCGATAATAGTTAAATATACGATTTCCAGAATTACCGAAATGGAACCGAAATCACGAATGGAACCGAAATCATGAATAGAGCAAAAATAAATTTCGATTTGACACATTTCAAGTCCATTCGAAAAATCCAAAAATATTTCGTTTCGGCTCGGAAAACTTTTCGGATCTATCGGTTTTCGGGTCCGACCCGATTCGGAAATTCTGCCGAATCCGAAGACACGAATCGGGAAATTTCGTGAAAATTCCGAAACCCGAAACGCACATCCCTACTTTGCGCACCCTATACTTAACATGAGGTGCGTAATCAGTAATTAGCGTTAGGATAAGTGAGGTATCACAAAGTGCTAGCGCTAATTACCGCAGGACGCGCAAGACAAATTTTTAGCGACACCTAGAAGCTGGTGCTAACTGATTCTGCATTTGCAAAATCCATAAACACCCCCTAAACCCCCCCACAATAAATCCCATACTCACCTCTCATCCCGGGGCGAGAACGGTTGTCCTATCCTTCACTTCTTGTCACCGGGAGCAGAGTGAGACTGGGGACAAATAGTCCCTAGTCTCCCTCCGCAATCACTTCTCGGCACTGCGCAATCTCGCGAGAACGAGATCACACATGGCTTGTGGCCCAAAAAGAACAACCCTCCATGGAGTCCAATACACAACAGGAGGTGATACTTACAGTGGTGTGGAAGTTCTACCACGAGTATCTCAGTGGTTAGCGCTACGTTCCTGGGTGAGGTGATCAGCTAGCGCCTGCACCGGAATATCGCGCTAAAATGGGGACGATACGGGCAAACCGGCAGATGCAGATTATCCCCATTAACATCCCCATTTTATCACCAAGTACAGAATAGTGCCCTTTTACGTACGCACGTTCCGTAGCGTCTGCGCAGAGCGATGGATCGGAGCTGCACGCGCATGCACAGATCTGATTCCCGCTGCCTCTCTGAGAATGTTCGTTACAGCGATAGGTCCCAGAGGGTGACATCGGCCGCTCTCTGTGTATGACATCACTGGTGTCCGGCAGCCGGGAAATTCAAAAATCCCAGCTGCTGGTGACGTTGGGTGAGGTGGAGGAAATGCCACCACTTCACACAGTGATTTCATCAGATCGGGGAGCTGGGGGGGGGGGGCACTTCCTAAAATCCAGTGTGTCTTTATGTTTAAACATTGACATTAAGTTTGCATGTTGAGTGGTGGGTTAAAGTGCGATATGCCAATGGTCAATTGACAAGCAGAAAGGTTGGAGAGTTCCTTCACTTATTTATTTAGGGCTAGACCCCTGAACAATGGTGACTATACTTTGGTGATTTTATAGTGGGGATTTCCAAAAATCACCCATGCAAACTGGTTAATCCAACGGTAGGAGACAACGCTGGACAACTCAGTCTGAACCATCAGTGGAAACTGTGGTGGAAACCACACTGCAACATATGCTGAGAACTATGGACTCGATGTAATTCTGTCAGCAGATATTTAGAAAAAAAGTATTGTTGGGTTTCATCCGATATTGTTTTTTTAAATATCAGCTGATTCAAGTGAAAAAAAATTGTCCAAAGCCAAAAATCGAAACATGATGGTGGTCTGAAGGAAAGTTGGTTGGTAAAAAGCCCACAAAAGCATATTTTCACCCAGCATTGTATCGAGCATTTCTGTTTGAAAAATCTGATGTTTAAAAAGGTTTCAGTTTGATTATCTTAGTTTCCCCGCCTTCTAATCCATTTATGGACCCCTTTCCGCATTTATTTTTTTGAAATCGGCGTACCTATATCTTGAATTGAATCGTAAAAGCCCAAATTTCCATTAAAAAGTGTAGCTGCGAGAGTCGTTAATCAAACCAAATTTTTATCAGGAATTGGAATGACGGTAAGATCAAGTTTGAACCTCCTGAATTGAAAATGTTAGAAACGCGCCCGATGAAAACGTCGATTTTGGTGACTGTTCCAAATTAAATCGTGTCCTATGCTAGACAATGTTGGCAGAAGGTATGGTGGAAACACCAGTGAAATGTACGGCAAACTATAGCGGCAGTTCCCAAAAATAGCGAATTGTCATCATTTCAGCAGATTTACTCCACCGTAGTTTCTCGAAGCTCACCAAGTTAAAACCACCATGTTAGCAATGGAAGAACATGTGAAAAAAAGGTTAAGCTAAAAGGTTGCTCCAGCATGAATTGAAAATGCACTATTAATGACACATATTTGCTTCATAAAAAGGGGTAAAATTGAAAAAGAAAATCAGCTCTGGTTGTCTTTCTGTAGAAGACATTTTGAACCTCCGACTGGGATGTCTTCCTCAATGGAGCTAGTTGAGATCCCTTTATGTAATAGTTGCCTGGTGGCCATAACTCTATCTAGAGCTCAACTTGGTAAGGGGCCCCATACCATAGTGTCCACCCATACATGAGATGTTGCAGAATACCTAGGGGTTATTATTGGGGTATTGGGTATTTTGGTAAACCAGCATGGTGTGATTGCAAATTTCTAAGCTATCTCCATGCCAGAACAAATGAATGAACCTCTTGTCCTTGTCTCTTGGCAAACGCGTAATATTGCTGAAGCATTGACCTGCTCGGCGGGAGTAAATAGAGTGTAAAATCAATCCATGCGGTAATTAACAAACCTCTCCATCTGTCTCACTGCACCAGAAAAAAACATAGACTGTGTCATCTCGATTTTCTTGAGTCTTGGTTTTCCACTCCTGCGTATTTTCTTTCGTAGAAACGAATTTAAACCGTGGACCGACATCAAACCCGCGAAGGCCATGAGGACCAGGTCTTTGTATAAACCTCCGGAGGAGAAAGTTTCCCACGAAACCAGCTACAACACCACTTTCAAGGGCGAATGCAACAAGCCTACGGCGGCCGACAACAAACTGACCGAGCGCAGGAGGATACGAAGCCTCTACAGTGAACCCTCCAAAGAAACCCCAAAGGTGAGCCATGCGTGATGCAATGTGTTTCATACAAGCAGGGCCCACAGGTACGCGCCATTGCTGGACAAGATTCTACGTTGTTGGGTTTTGTTTCATTGTTTGTATCATTGTTGTCTTGCTGTTGTCACTTTAGCCTCAAAGAAGGATGGGAAATGCACTATTAATGACGCATATTGACTTCATAAAAAGGGGTAAAATTGAAAAAGGAAAATCAGCTCTGGTTGTCTTCTTATAGAACCTCCGACAGGGATGTCTTCTTCAATGGAACTAGTTGAGATCTCTCAGGTTGGGGAACCAGTTGTGTGTGTGTATATGTGTGTGTGGTTCTTGACCTTATTATGAGTTTTTCTGTATGCCAGGATTTTGAAATACTGCCCAGCATCGGAGAGATTTAACCAGTGAAATACCATGATTCTACTAGGTTCTGACTGTTATCAATACACTGATTTTACACCAGGAGCATGTAGATTCAACACATTGATGGGCGGCACCTTCACGCCGTGTCCCACGTAGCTTGTATAATTGAAAGTTGTCCATTCCTGGTACATTTCTGCATTGGCACATCCCATTTGACTGAAATAAATTAGCATTTTTGCATATATGAAAATATATTCATATATTTATTTTCTAGTGGGCAGGTCCATTCACACATACACGGCATGATTCCATGAATAAAAATGTTGTCTTTGTCCCTCACGTTCGATTAGAAGGGAGAGCTTGTGGTTGTACATTTCCTGGTAGGCATGTCATCACTTCCTCCGGGAGGTGAGAGGCTGGGGCGGAGCTTTGTGCACAAAACTAGCATCTTCTCAAGATGAAACATATCTCACATCATGAAAAATCTGAGATATCAAATGAAACTCAACTTGGTGGAGAGCTTAGACAACTGCATTTTCCAAAATGTACCTGTCGTTTGTCTTTTTTCGTTTTGAGTTGAGGTTTCGGTTCCAGTTAGTCAAAAACTGCTCATGACCAGCGGGAGTGGACCTTCTTCATGTCGACAGCATACAGTAACATAAAAAAGATCGACCTGGAAGAAAAAGAACAACCAGTAGTGCAGGCATTATGGATTAATGGTAATGTATTATATGGTTATACTCACATAGAGTAGTTATAATCGTATATGGTGGTAAAGACCCTCATGTAGACTCATGGCGTCCACATCTTTTTTTGTTTACTGGAAACACACATCCGGACAGTTGTTCGGCAACACAACTGTCTTCAACTGGGCTTCGGCTCTCAGGGAAAAATCCATTTAGGATTTTTCTATATTGTATTAACTATCGTGATGAAATCCAAATAAAAGCCAATAAAAATGGTTTGATTTGTTTCGACCACTATACACTGGAACTTCTTCAGGAAATCTGACTCTACATAAAAACACAAATAAAATGCATAAATACATTCAGCCATAAATAAGTGATTATATAACTACTCAGTGTGTGAGTGTAACCATGTGATATGTTAACATTAATGTCTACTGTCTGCACTATTGGTTGCTCTTTCTTTTCAGGTTGATCTTTATTGTTATTCTATATGGTTTTCCTTCTTATGGGCCCAGGACATGGCTGCCAGAAGAAGACACATGGTTATTTTCTTGCAATTCAGTATTTTGATCTTTCTTTGCATATTGATGTTCCCAGTAGAAAAATCAGACAGGGCACATACGTCTCGACACTCGATTTCACGGGGAAATCCGTCTGAGCCATGTATCATTTTTCATTAAGTTGTGTGAAGCGTGTTCCTCATGGGAGGTGCTTAGCATGCACGGCTTACAAGCGACAGCCTGCAGCACTGATACAAATGGAAAAGCACATTTGTTTGTATAGTAAGAAACAGTATAACAAACCACAATTCTACACTTTGGGCTTCATTCATTAAGCACATATTAAGTTGCGACAATCTCAGCTCAATCAACTGTTATCGTTGAATTGTCCTGGTCAGTGTCGGCCCCAGTGACGTGCGGTGAGGTCAGTGGCTGGTGAGGCACTGGCTAGTATTAGAGCCAGATATACACAGGGTTACGCAGTCGCAATTTACGCATTTGATCCTTATATAGGAGAATAGAGTTTCACTATTTATAAAGTAAAGTTCGCATTTTTTTTACAGTTCTAAGAGCATGCACTTACAATACTGACTAATAGAGGGCGCTATTACACCTTTTACTTTAAAGTAAAGTACGCAAATAGTTTTTTAGTTCTAGGAGCATGCTCTTACAATACTGACTAATAGAGGGCGCTATTACACACATGTTGACTGTTGAGCTCTGCCTGCCCGCCCCCCCATGACTGACGAGGACAGTCACATGACTGTCCTACGTCATCAATCCATGGGGGGGCGTTTTTTTTTTAAAAAAAAGAATTGCTTGAGACCAATGGAGCTTTCCCATTGGCTCAAGCTTTCAATTGCTCTCAGTGCCTCTGGAGGCACTGAAGAGCGTAGAACCAGGAAGTCAGTTTGAGCTACGCAATTAGCGTAGTGTTCAGCTGCGCAAATTGCGTAGGCTATGCTGGCTCAGTGCTGCCCCTGCTGTCTGTGTAGTGAATCACACACACACACAGCAGCCGGCAAACTGAAAGTATGGGGGGAAAAAACGGAGGACAGAGAAGCACAGCGATGGAGCGTGGAGAGGTGAGTATGAAAACTTTTTTCAATGAATAACATTTTATTTACAGATTAAATATACATACATGTCATTACAGCACAATGAGCACATTAATTTACTCGAATGGCAGGGGAGGCCCTGACTGCACGTCCCTGGTTGGCCTGGCTAATCGCATAGGGAGACCTCAACTAATGCTCCTAATCGAGCAGATGATTCCATCAACGATTAGTTGAGCCGACACTGACAGTAACAACTCTGTGATTAAAGGGCGTCACTGCCCACTTTGCTCTTGGTGAACGACACCTCAAGTGTCAGCATCTTTGGCCTTCAGGTGTTAGAAATGCATCTGCCGTGATGCTCAGCCAACCTAATGAAGGACTGAGCATCACAGAAGAATTAGTTCCCAAACATCTGGAGGGCCACGGTTGCCTACACCTGTGTTACAACATCCAAATAATAGAAACGTCCCTATCAGAACCACTGTACGATGTGACGAACATCCACTATCATATATATTTATAAAGTTTATAGCTGCAGAGGACATTTACACATCCCAGCAATTCAGAGAACAGCTTACAGAGCTCCTGTGCTACAGTCCCCATATGCAGCAAAGAACTCTGGGTAAGACATGTAAATGAAGTCTCCAACGTCTCACTTTTTTTGTATCAAGGGTCCGTAAGAACGCAGAACTCTCCATGCCAGTGCCATGCTATACTAGATGGCATTTTTGTTAGCAAAGGTTATGCAACGAGTCACAGCCACTCCTGTACAGCTGTTTCAGACTTATTATGCCCTCATCAGCAGGAGATAGACTGTAACTGGTTGCTATTTGATGCTTTACCCCTAGGGCAAACCAATAAGCATTTAAGTTGTGGTGGAGAGCAAAAAAATGAGATTAAAAGCCCCCACACAGCAAATAATAACGTTTATAGCTGCAAAGGACATTTACACATCCCAGCAATTCAGAGAAACGCTTACAGAGCTCATGCGCCACATTCCCCATATGCAGCAAGGAACTCTGGGTTGGACATGTAAATGAAGTCCCCAACTTCTCACTTTTTTGCATCTACGGTTCGTAGTATCTCCTGCTGATGAGGGCATAATTATCCTGAAACAGCTGTCCAGGAGAGGCTGCGGCTGGTTGCATAACCTGTCCTTTGCTTTAAAAAACAGCCATCTGATATGGCATGGCACTGGCAAGGCGGGTCCTGTGTTAAAACAGACCCTAGATGCAAAAAAGTGATACCTTCGTGTCGAGAGTGGCGTGATTTGCTGCTTCCTCGCACCCAGGGCTGGATTCATAATTAGGCAGAGTAGGCATGTGCCTACAGGCGCCTGCCATAAGGGGGCGCCTTGCTCTGTAAAAAGAAAAATAAATTACAATTTATAGAAACATAGAAACATAGAAACATAGAAAAATGTCGGCAGATAAGAACCTTTTGGCCCATCTAGTCGCCCAATTACATGGATACTTTACCTGGATTTATCTTTTGTTTAGGATAGCCTTATGCCTATCCCATGCCTGATTAAATTCAATCACTGTTTTGGCCTCTACCACTTCAACTGGAAGACGAACCACTTAGACTGCTATATCTCTGGAGCCATACAGGCTAGAGGGACATCTAGTGTATCATTGGAAAGGCCAGACCAAACATGACCGGGTTTATGTAAAACTAAGCTAACAAATAAACTAAAATATTATTTCGCTTTTTTTTATTTTTTATAATACAGCAGCATTGTTCACTTTACAATTATAAAGTGAACAGTGATGCTGCACTACCTAGCCTTCTCATTCCCCACGCTGCCAGCAAGTGTGGAGGTGATGTCACGACGCACTGTTTCATCGACAAACTAAACCGCGGCACTGCAGTGAGAAAAGACATGGGAGGCTCTGGAACCCTTCCTTCATCTCTGATTTTTACACCACATAAGGTCGAGTGAGGTGTCATTGGAAAGGTCAGAGTCTGGCCTTCCCAATGATAACAATCATTAACATGTAATGTGTAAAAACAGAAAATATTAAATGCAAAATTAGCTTTTTTCTCTGTTCTATGGCAGTGGCATTATTTCGTTTTTTTTATAACGCAAACAATGCCGTTGCACTAACTCACCTCCTCATTTCCCACGTCAGGAGCAAAGGTGGAGGTGATAGTGCAATGCGCTATTACGCATTGGTTCATCTAAAACACAAGATCTGCTGCGAGGAGAACAGAGGGACTTTGGAAAACTGTAGGGGTTATTCAGAGAGAGCAGATCTGGCCCTGAAATATCACCGAACAGTGAATTTCCCCGTATGGTGACATTTCGTGGCCATTCGGCTATTCAGAGAGCAGGCAGTTCGCCAAATTTTGCTAGCAAGTACGTGCCTGTTCGACGGCAGTGAAATCCCCCATAGAGAAGCAATGGTTATTCTATTCACAGACACCGAACAGCAGTGAAATGCCCTGCCTTTCGGTGGTTTCATTCGGCAGGTTTATTCAGGCGAATCCCATAGGTTTCAATGTTACAAATATTCCCTGTTTTAACTCCCTATCTAATAAACAGTTTATTATTTTAATCTGCAGCAAAAAGTCTCTTTATTTATTGATTTTTTTTTAGGATCTCTTAGGCATTTTTGGGGATTTTGTCAACAAAAGTTTTCCCCGTTTTTTTTTTTAATAGTGTTTTTACTTTTTTCTGTAACTGCCCTTTTTATTATCATTCATAGGATCTTATGTGTAAATTCCAGACATTTTCGTTCAGTAGTTGTTTTGCAAACAGCGTTTCAATTTTGACACTTTCAATCGTATTGTTTTTTTTTTTTACCCCATTCGTCAGCTTGTCGGCTTTTTCTGGCGGCAGGTCTGTGCTGTGATCGGTGGCTCGTCGGCTTTTTCCTACGTGTTCGGCGTGTTTTTTGCGACGGTTCCGGCAGATTTTTGGCGTGTGTTCCGCGGATTTGCGGCGGGTTTTCCCTGCACTTCGGGGACCCTGTGGTGAATGCTGAATTCCATGCAGGGTGAGGAACTTTAACTCCCGAAGTGCGGGGAATGAGAGAGCGCCGAAATGCTCTCTGAATAACCCCCTGTATCTCCATTCCTTAGAACCCACAAGTTCGAGTTAGGTGTCATTGGACAGATCAGAGAGAGTAAAGAAGCCGTAGCCGTGTTTTGATGCCCTGAATTTTGGTTACTCCGGGCAGAATTGGAGCATCATTTTTTCATAGCTAGGGTTAGAAATTAGGTTTAGGTCACTATTTGTGCTTGTTTTAGGGTTAATCCGAGCCCTAACATTCTGCTTCATATTTGCTTCATTTTAAGGAATCAGATTCTGCTCCTTCTTTTGATGTGAGCGCAGCGAGAAACTGGTTTTCAGGTTTTTTTAAATGTCAATATTTTTTTGTGTCCCCCCAAAACAAAAATTTTAAAAAAGGAGTTTTAGAACAGGTTAGATCAGGAATCAAATAATTTATTCAGTTTAATTAAGAACATTTGCTGCCAATAGCTCCGCAAGGAATCCCCCATTAATCCAAGTCAAAACATGAAAGTGATAAGGACTTGCAGACTGGAAAAAAATGATGATGCTTAATAAAAGGCTAAAAGCTAAACAAATGGAAAAACCAACACCAGTGCAGAGCCAGAAATACAATGTGTATTCTCACCATCAGCAAGTTTAACCAAAGCAGAATTATTGCAGCTCAGTGTGATCTGTACTGAAACCATGCGATAGAGAAGGGTTTATTATCTGTGTATTAGAAAACAAAGAAGGGGCAGAATCTGCGGCTTAAAAACGAAGCAAGCGTTGAGCAAAATGTTATGGCTTAGGCTGGGGTCAGACGAGCGTAGTGTTCACGTCCGTGATTGCGCCTAAAAGTACGTCCGTGATAGCATGACAGAAAGTCCATTGGAGCCTGTTACACAAAGTATGTCCGCACTGAACTACGGACGCACCACGGCCGCGGCAAACGGACGCAAGGCAGGCAAGAACGTACAACCCCTAGAACGGCCGCACAAAGTGCGCTGCGCCCGCAACGTCTGCATAGCTTTATGTGTGAGTGATGGAACGTGGTCAGACGGACTGCATTTATACGTCCAGCATTTTTCACGGACAAAATGGTTTTGCTTTTTAATTTCTTTTCCCTCCTACATCCGTCAAAATATACATCAGTAAATAAACGGACTGTGTGGCCACTACTGTGTCTTCCGTACTGACGTACGTCCGTGTGCACGGACGTACAGTCCGTAGAAATCACGCTCGTCTGACCCTAGCCTTAGAGTCAAATATGTCCTTAAATGTAACCCTTATCCTAAAATAAGCTCAAATGTAACCCTAACCCTAACTCTAACCCTAATAGAAGACAAACGGTAACCTAACCCTAACTGTAACCCTAATAGAAGCTCAAACGGTAACCTAACCCTAACTCTAACCCTAATAGAAGTTCAAATGGTAACCAAACCCTAACTCTAACCCTAATAGAAGCTCAAACAGTAACCTAACCCTAACTCTAACCCTAATAGAAGCTCAAACAGTAACCTAACCCTAACTCTAACCATAATAGAAGTTCAAATGGTAACCTAACCCTAACTCTAACCCTAATACAAGCTCAAATGGTAACCTAACCCTAACTCTAACCCTAATAGAAGCTCAATCAATAACCTAACCCTAACTCTAACCCTAACAGAAGCTACAATGGTAACCTAACCCTAACTCTAACCTTAATAGAAGCTCAAATGGTAATCTAACCCTAACTCTAACCCTAATAGAAGCACAAATGCTAACCTAACCCTAGCCCTAATAGAAGCTCAAATGGTAACCTAACCCTAACTCTAAAAGAAGCTCAAATGGTAACCTAACCCTAACTCTAATAAAAGCTCAAATGGTAACCTAACCCTAACAAAAACTCAAAACCCTAACCCTAAATATAACCCTAACCATAAAAGAAGCTTAAAAGGTAACCTAACTCTAACCCTAATAGAAGCTCAAATGGTAACCTAACCCTAACTCTAACCCTAATAGAAGCTCAAATGGTAACCTAACCCAAACGCTAACCCTAATAGAAGCTCAAATGGTAACCTAACCCTTGCCCTAAACGAAGCTCAAATGGTAACCTAACCCTAACTCTAACCCTAATAGAAGCTCAAATGGTAATCTAACCCTAACTCTAACCCTAATACAAGCTCAAATGGTAATCTAACACTAACTCTAACCCTAGTAGAAGCTCAAATGCTAACCTAACCCTACCTTTAACCCTAATAGAAGCTCAAATATTAACCTAACCTAAATCTAACCATAAAGGAAGCTCAAATGGTAACCTAACTCTAACCATAAAAGAAGCTCAAATGGTAACCTAACCCTAGCCCTAATAAAAGCTCAAATGGTAACCTAACTCGAATCTCTAACCCTAACTTTATTCTCTAACCCTAAACCTAAACTTAACCCTAACCCTAAATATAACCCTAACCATAAAAAAGGCTTAAGAGGTAACCTAACTCTAACCCTAAAAGAAGCTCAAATGGTAACTTAACCCTAGCCCTAATAAAAGCTCAAATGGTAACTTAACTCAAATCTCTATCCCTAACTTTATTCCCTAACCCTAAACTTAACCCTAAATATAACCCTAAAAGAAGGTCAGATGGTTGCATAACATAATCTCTAACACCAGCCCTAACCGTAATCTCTAACCCTAAACCTAATCATAATTTCTAACTCTAACAGAAGCTCAGATGGTAACCTAACGTGATCTCTATCACCAACCCTATCCATAACCCCTTGACAAGAGGGTGGTGCCCATTGGAAAGGGGGCTAACACCGGCGTTGCATACTAGTATGCCCTGTCGCCAGGTGCTGCGGTGGGCCTCTGCTTTGGCTGGCCCCCGCAGCTGATGGGCAAAGTGTGTTATTGGCTGCAGGGGGCGGCCTGGGTTCATGCCGACTTGAAGCAGTCAATGGCGCGTTGCCGCGCCAGTTGGAGGGAGGCGCCGAAGCAGCCCATAGAAGTCAGTGGGGCGTACTAGTACACCCCACAAACTTTTAAGCCCACCTGCCGTAGGGATGGCATAGTACTCCCTGTGGCAGGAAAGGGTTAAACTCTAACCTCAAACCTAATTTGTAACTGAACAGAAGGTCAGATGGTAACCTAACTCTTATCTCTAACCCTATCCTTAATCTCTAACGCTAACCCTAATTCCTAACCCTAACCCTAATGTCTAACTCTAAAACCAGAGAGCTGAACTCGGCTGCAGCCAGTGGAAATGCGTTCATTTTGAAGTGCGTCATTTTTTAACACATGTTACTTAAAGACCCGTCTTTATTAAATGCATCTTTTTTGATGCGCATTTTCCATAGGATACAATTCCAACCAAGACGTAAATAGCGGCAAATGGAAAAATCCGGTGCAGGGCTGTTATCCATTTGGAAAAATCCGGCGCAGGGCTGTTATCCATTTGGAAAGATCCGGCGCAGGGCTGTTATCCATTTGGAAAGATCCGGCGCAGGGCTGTTATCCGTTTGGAAAGATCCGGCGCAGGGCTGTTATCCGTTTGGAAAGATCCGGCGCAGGGCTGTTATCCATTTGGAAAGATCCGGCGCAGGGCTGTTATCCGTTTGGAAAGATCCGGCGCAGGGCTGTTATCCGTTTGGAAAGATCCGGCGCAGGGCTGTTATCCGTTTGGAAAGATCCGGCGCAGGGCTGTTATCCGTTTGGAAAGATCCGGCGCAGGGCTGTTATCCGTTTGGAAAGATCCGGCGCAGGGCTGTTATCCGTTTGGAAAGATCCGGCGCAGGGCTGTTATCCGTTTGGAAAGATCCGGCGCAGGGCTGTTATCCGTTTGGAAAGATCCGGCGCAGGGCTGTTATCCGTTTGGAAAGATCCGGCGCAGGGCTGTTATCCGTTTGCAGCTCTGCTGAATTAGTGGCTCGAGTTGGAATATTTGTGAGTTGCCAGTCAATAACAGTAACGGCGCCGCGTGACTCGGCTGTTATCCGTTCCAGGAGTCCATAGGACCATGCGCAGCTGGGGTTGTGCAGGAGCTGCACGGGCGACGCTGGAAACTATTATTTCCCAGAAGAAACGAAGAAACAAACTGGATCGAGTTCTTTGAAATAGGATAGAGGCAATGTGCATTAATAATGTAAATAATCAATAATAATCCGTGTGCTGCGGGTAAAGAGAGTATGCCCTGCAAGAGACCACGGATAATGTGAAAATGTAATAATAAATAAAGAATAAAAAATGGGATTAAACATTCTGGGCCCTAATTCCTAGTGACTGATAATGTTAGCGTTTGGATGCCAGGATAAGTGACTTTAACGCATGCCCCCCCCATATTACCTTCCTGACGCTAAACCCGCATCAGTGATTGCACGAGATTACTGCATCCTATACTTAACATTAATCATTAATTAGCATTACGATAAGTAAGGTATTACAAAGTGCTAGCGCTGATCAGGGCCGGATCGGCATCTCAGGAGCCTGTAGCCTCATAAATGTGGAGCGCCCCTACCCCCCCCCCTCCCAAAAAGAAAGGAAGATTCAAAATGCCTTTTTACATTTTCCTTTTGGGTTAAACTAAATAAAATTAAAAAAAACACATTTTAAAAAACTGAAGAGCAGTTTCTTTCTGCTTCAAATCAAAAGAAGGAACAGAATCTGTTGTGTTAGTTGAGATTGTTTGTTTTATATGTAAAAAAAGAATAAAATAAATTTTTCATTTACTTTTTCTCAGTTTTTTATTTTTACACATTACATGGTCGTGTTTGGTATCATTAGACCAGACTCTGACCTTTCCAATGACACCTCACTTAACCATGAATAGCTGTAACAATTCAGAGATGCAGGTTCCAAAGCCTCCCTGTCTCTCCTCACTACAGCGCAACAGTCTATGTTGTCGATGAAACAATGCACTGCATCATCAGCTCCACACTTTCTGACAGTGTGAGAAATGAAAAGGTGGGTTAGCGCAGCATCACTGTTCGCTTTATAATTGTAAACTGAATAATAGTGCTGCGTTAAAATAATATTTTTCCGTTTTGTTTCTATTTGCTGTTTTATTTTTCCATGAATCTAACCTGGTTTGGTATCACTGGAAACGCCATAATCCAGCCTTTCCAATGATACCTCATATATCCCTCTAGCTCTTAGGGCTCCAGAGATACAGTGGTCTAAATGATTGCAAACTGTTAAATGATTTTTTTTTTTTTTAAATAATAATTGTGCTCTTGAGGCAGGCGCATGTACGCACATGCCTACTCTGCCTATTTATAAATCCAGTCCTGGTGCTAATTACCATAGTGACGCAAAAGCCAAAATTTTAGCTACTCCTAAAAGCTGGTGCTAACTGATTCAGCATTTGCAAAATCATTTAACACCCCCTAACCCACCCCCCAATAAATCCGAAACTCCTCTCTCATCCCTCGGTGAGAGCGGTGGCCGATCCACTCCTTCTTGTCCATAGAAGCAAAGTGAGTGGGAACAAATAGTGGCAGAGGTAAAATGGGAGTGAGAGGGGTGAGTAAATGTAACAATGGACTGAGATAGATGGGACAAAGGTCCAGTGGGAGTGAGAAGGATGGGGAGATGTAACAATGGGCTGAGATGGATGGGACAAAGGTCCAGTGGGAGTGAGAAGAATGGGGAGATGTAACAATGGGCTGAGATGGAAGGGACAAAGGTCCAGTGGGAGTGAGAAGGCTGGGGACATGTAACAATGGGCTGAGATGGATGGGACAAAGGTCCAGTGGGAGTGAGAGGGATGGGAAAATGTAACAATGGGCTGAGGTGGTTGGGACAAAGGTCCAGTGAGAGTGAGAGGGATGGGAGATGTAACAATGGGCTGAGATGGATGGGACAAAGGTCCAGCGGGAGTGAGAAGGATGGGGAGATGTAACAATGGGCTGAGATGGATGGGACAAAGGTCCAGTGTGAGTGAGAGGGATGGGAAAATGTAACAATGGGCTGAGATGGATGGGACAAAGGTCCAGTGAGAGGGATGGGAGATGTAACAATGGGCTTAGATGGATGGGACAAAGGTGCAGTGGGAGTGAGAGGGATAGGGAGATGTAACAATGGGCTGAGATGGATGGGACAAAGGTCCAGTGGGAGTGAGAGGGATGGGAAAATGTAACAATGGGCTGAGATGGATGGGACAAAGGTCCAGTGGGAGTGAGAAGGATGGGGAGATGTAACAATGGGCTGAGATGGATGGGACAAAGGTCCAGTGGGAGTGAGAAGGATGGGGAGATGTAACAATGGGCTGAGATGGATGGGACAAAGGTCCAGTGGGAGTGAGAGGGATGGGAAAATGTAACAATGGGCTGAGATGGATGGGACAAAGGTCCAGTGGGAGTGAGAGGGATGGGGAGATGTAACAATGGGCTGAGATGGTTGGGACAAAGGTCCAGTGGGAGTGAGAGGGATGGGGAGATGTAACAATGAAGGTAGATCTCCAGCTTCAGGCCCACAAAGCCCATCATCCAGCATTGCCATTGTAATTTGCATTTCATACATGGGATAATACAGGGCCGAGCTTCACAATATAACTGCACTGGTGGATTATGGGATATGTGAGCACTCTATGATGGTTATGTGTGGATATACCCGGAGCTTTGTGTAAAAGGCAGATTTATACAGATTAATAAGCCGTTTCTGTGACCCCCTAACCAGGTAGAGGTCCTTATTGTGACTTTGGCTCTGAGCTCTTTTCAAGACAGAGATATTAATGGCCGTTTCTTTGTTTCTCATTCGGAAACAATGTTTCAATCGATGTCAGAGGATAAAGCTTTCCTCCCATTGAGCGGCTTTTTATATGATTGTGGTTATTTGATATTTTCTCTTCGCTCAGACATTTATTTTGTTTCTTATAATAACTCCGTCAGTTTCTAAATCGGTGGAACATGCAAAGACTAGTGGACGCACACGTACACAGCAGGGTGCGGCTATCAGTCCCCAAACGATAGTAACTGAAGCAAGAAGCAATGCCGGTCACGCTGTAGGATTGATGCGACTGCTTTAATACAATACAATGTATCAGCTCGATACACAGTAACAATACTTCATAAAGGTGTATTGAGCTGAAACATTGTATCTCCTCACTCACTTTAACCCCTGACCGCTGGGGACCTCCTGACGGTAAGGTGGTCCTAAAAGTCGTGGGGCGGCATAGCATGCCCTGCAGGCTCCTAAGCTCTCCTTTGGCACGCCACCCATCCCGGCTGACTTCAGGAAGTCCCACAGCAGCCAGTGAAGCACAGGGAAGATGTGGTGTAGAGTTGCACTTATCTCCATGGACTCCAAGGAGCTGATACCAGCATTGGCACGTGGCAACGCTGCTGGTGTCGATTAGCAGCTCCCTCCTATTCCAGAGGCTCAGTCGTAATGAAGTCGGTAAGAAGGAGTTGCTAAGGGTTATCGGTTCGCGCTGGTATTTCCTTTTGGCAGCTCTCCATTACTAGCCAGGTCAGAATAAGGCCCCTAGATTTCAACAGGCGGCTTTATGCGTCCAAACAGAAATGGATTTCACATCCTGGCCAATGATCAAATAATTGATGGATAGGAACCAAACACTGGTAGCTCCAGTATAAAGGAGCGTGGCTAATTTATGATAATATGATTGTATAACTTTCACCTTCCTACTCTACCTGGCCAGAAGCTTGAGATGTCTTCACACTGAACAACATCTAGGTCAAAATTCATGGATGTTAATACAGAGCTGGACCTTCGGCCCTGGCTGTCCTAGCAGTCTACATTCTTCTTGGAGGATCTTTCACTCTGTACCTCTGATGGTCATTGCAATGTTTCCATCATGGTGACCTCCCATGGCTCAATATGGAAAGCCACGCCATGAAGCTCGAAATGTACAGCCCTCACGTTGATATTCCTAGTTGTGGCACGTTGTGATTTGGTAGTGGGCACAGGTATCTGTGAACAAATTAATTTCTTGGACTTTTGAGAGCTCAGCCCACCCATTCTCTAGATGTCAGGCACCTGACACTTTGTGGCTGTTGTCCCTAGACATTTCCATCTTGGTGAAACGTTGGAGTCATAACCATAATAATTGAAAGGTCCCACCACTTGATGGGTTTAACACTGGACATCACTAAGCTCTACAGCAGGGCTGTCAAACTCCGGCCACCCAGGTGTTTTTGAACTACAACACCATGACTCTCTGGCCACCTATTGCATTGAATTGCAAAGTCCACCGGTTGTGTCCACAAACCAAGTAGCAGAAACCATCTTCATAACAGACATGATAGAGATACTGGAGATTACTTAAATCTAGGGAGACACTGATTGATTATGGCAGCCGAGCTGGTATTGGTTACAGGACTCCGTGGAGCAAAGTGCATCGTGACCGCAAGCTCTGTATGAACTGGAGTGAATGGGGTCTCACAGGGACAGAGGAAGAACCTAAGGGACATTTGTTGTCCAGCATTCTGCTCCTTGCAGGCAGAGGAAGTGGCGAATCATGCCACCACCTGCCTTAGAGGTCATTTCGGGATTTTGCTAATGGGTTTAAATTTAAGTGTTGAGTGGTTTTGCTTTTAAAGTCACTTAGCACCAAGCTATGAGAGCCGGTGGTAAATTCTGAATCCCGACTCAGGTCCAGAATAAATGGTGGAATAGCTCACTCTTCACCTAGTAGACACATATTGTTGGCTCGTGTACAAAGTATGAGTTGGTAATCTACAGAAACCAGGCATAGCTTGCAACGCAGTTGGGATAGTGACTGGAACCATTAGTTTCCAGGCGTGGTGGTTGGAATCGGGCCCCAATTGTTTGGGTTTCTTAACCCAGAAATACTCTTTGGGAACCATCTGTCTGTGTGAGGCCATAATTAAAGATCTCGTAATAATGCATGAGACCACTAAATGCCAATATTTAGCCCCAAGATAATGAGGATTATAAAAAATAGTCATTTCAAGGCACAGCTTCCAGATTCAGAGCTCTTTCCACCGGTTTTAGAGCATCTCCTCGGCCACGGCCTAGCATTAGAGATATATTGTGAGTGCAGCCAGGAAGGATGACCACGTTTTCTCCTTTTATCTTCCTTGTCAAAGAAAACAGACTCAGGACTCTGTGTAAGCTCCAGACCAAAGAGAGAAGTCCATAATCTAGGATTGGCCGATCTTGTGATTTTGAGTCCTTAACAAACACTGCAATCTATACACATATGTGCGGTGAGGGGGGGCTTGTTGTTTTGTGTCATTACTGTAAAAATATAGCTTTCGTGTAACTCAATCTCCAAACCTGATCCCTAGATGTCTCATTAATACTTCAGAATTCTCCTAATAATGGCCACCATATGGCCTCTACAGAGTACACAACATACATTTCCGGAGAGGAGCAGGGTGTCAGTGAATGCCTAGAGAATGTTGACAGATGTTGAGAATATCAGAAGAGGACTTGGTCAACAGAAGTATTAGAGTTTTAGGGCCCGATTCCAACCGAGATGTTAAAAATGAGACGGTAATGGAAAACTTGTGTAGAGCCGTCAACCATTAGCGTCTCACCACTAAAGTCTATGTCCCAACTGAGTCGATTTGTCGGCAGCTCAAGTCGTAATACTTCTGAGCCACTAGTAGATAATAACAGTGTTGCTACGCGCCACCACTTTTTTCAGCTCTTGGAGACCATAGAACTCCATGGAATCAATGAGACCCTCCTCAAGCTCTGCAGGACCACATGCAACAGGGGCCACTCTTGCACGGTGGCAGGATTCGCAGAAGAACACTGGGAACTACTTGTTCCCCGTCTTGAGCTGCTTACAGAGAGGAGGTGGTGGATTACGCTCTTCTCTGCACAGAAGGATCTGAGCTGAGTAAAGGATTTTTTAAGAAGAAGCAAGGTTGGAATAGCCTGTTCTTCATCTGCTAGCTGCACATTAGCAGATCCTATGTAAAATATAGGAGATGATAATATAAAGTAAGGAGACGCAGGGTCAGAGACACTACCAGAGTTGGTGTCTCAGTTGGACTAGGTTGAGGTAAAATTAAAATAAACTCTCGAGCCATTTTGCTGTACGACTCGAGCACTTAACGTAACGATTCAATGGAATAGGGCCCTTAATATTGTAATACCTGCCACTCTCCCCCAATCCCCTATATGGATGCATCGCACATGTCATCCAGTAGCTCTTCTTATGATGGCCCGAATGGTAATGTTTGTTCTGAGACAGATTTTCGCCACTGTGACATACAAGCCATGTTTCGACCACAATCTGGTCCTTATAGACTCTCCTTGTCTCGGGTAGACCACCAACATGTAATGAAATCCTTACTAACGTAATTATTTGCTATCAGCAACTCTGCAGTAACGTGAGTAGGACATCGGATAAGTCAAGGGTCTCTCAGGTCTCCATGTGGTGACGTAGACCAAAGTTGATCCTTGACATATAAAAGATGATCGTGTTTGAATGCCTATTATGTAAAAGACCGGAATCTTGGTTCTAGATCAGGGATCTCAAACTCTGGCCATCCAGAAGTTTCTGAATTACAACTCCCACAATTCTCTGGCCATCTATTACAAAGAATTTTGGGTATTGTAGGCCATCAACATCTGGGGTCTGGAGTTTGTGGTCCCTGTTTTAGACCCTTCCTACATTAATCCTCAGATGTAAAGATTTAGAAATCCCAACCCTAACCCTGTGGCTCAGTTACTATTAACTTAATCCAAGACATTGGTTGCAACAAATTGGCAGGGATTAAGACACATCCCAAAACAGGTTTTACGAAAATCAAATGCAACTTCTGGGTCCATAAGTAAGTTTATATCAAAACATTTTGCCACTAATAAGAACCCTTGTTTGGTTCTTCCTAGAGTGAGATTTGTTGCCAAGTGTTGCATCTCTACATTCTTCAGATGTCACTCATAATCTAGGCCAAACCACTTTAAATGGCTATTTATGAGAAAAAAGCACAAGCCCCATTTATTGAATTTGTTTAACCTGCAACACTTTTCGTCGTTGTCCCTGATCACACAATTCTAAACTCTATTTTCCCACTTCTCCGTGTGTGTTCTCTCTCTCTTTTGTGGTTTGTACGTATATATGTGCAGGTGGAGAAGCCTAGTGTTCAGACACCCAGAGCAAAAAAGACGCCCACAAGCCATAAACCCGTGAAAAAGGCCAAAGAGAAGCAGATCGTAACTGGCCGAGCCTCCAAGAAGAAGACCGCCGAGACGACTTCCACCACAAAACCCGAAGACAAGGAGAAGAGCAAAGAGATAAACAATAAACTGGCCGAAGCGAAAGAGTAAATTCACACACCACTTATTACTGTTATTTTCAATGACCAAGGCCACAAAATGCGTTAGAAAGGTTTGACTCGGCTCATGCTTGGATTTTATTGTAGAGTATATTTATTTTATTTCTCAGAATAGACACCGTCACGTAGACACTTACACTATAACGTTACAACATAAGACAACACGGCCCCCCGGGGCTCCACACGAAAGGAAAGAAACCTAACAGACCCAGAGAGAAAATGTTCTAGGTGCTACAATCCAGAATGTATCGCTTTATATGCCAAACATGCCTCCTCTGACGTCTTTTATCATTTCACGTGTGATAACTAGTGTGGTGTATACTGTAGCAGTGATCCGGAATAAAGCTTCTCGTCAGTGTAGATATTGTAAGACTTTGTATGAAGAGAGCGACCACCTCTTACCCATCCTCGCGTAACCGATACGTCTGTTAAGATTTGAGGTCACCTTTAGCTCGCTTTCTGTTTTTGACTTCCCTAGATTCCTCGAAGAGTCCCATTACTGTGCCGACTTAAACCGTAAGGTCTCTTGAATCAAGCAAACAATTGATTTACTATAAAATAGGACAAAAACCTTCTCTAGATACTGACATCACTTTCAGCTCAATATCCCTTTCCGAACTGCCAAAACTCATCAAAGAGTCGCATTCCTGTGCCGACCTCAACCGTAGGGTCTCCTGAATCAAGCAAAAGGGATTTTCTAACAAACATTAATAAAGACCAATATAATGACATGACCCTTACCTCGCTTTCCCTTCCCAACTTCCCAAGATCCGTCAAAGAGTCGCAATGAGATGCCCATATCAACAGTGAGGTCTTCTGAATCAAACAAACAAGCGATTTAGTGAGTATAACATAGGAAAGGCAGAGATAACATCACCATTACCTCGCTTTCACTTTCCGACTTCCCAAAATTCCCAAAGAGTCGTATTTCTGTGCCGACGTCAACCATAAGGTATCTTAAATCAAGAAATCTAGATACTGAGATGACGCTTAGCTCACTTTCCATTTCCATCTACCCAAAATTCACCAGAGTCGCTTTGAGGTGTCGATATCAACAGTACGATCTCACGAATCAAACAAACAAGTCATTTATTGACTATAACCTAAGTAAAGAACAAAGGCCTACATAGTTACATCACCCTTAGCTCACGTTCCCTGTCCTTCCTCCCAAAATTCATCAAAGAGTCACATAGCTCTGCCGATATCAACCGTAAGGTCTCTTGAATCAGGCAAACAAGTGAATAAGTGACTATAAAATAGGAAAAGAACAAAGATCTACATATTGACATCACCCTCATCTCGTCTTCTTTTCCGACTTCCCAAGTTTATCAAAGAGACGCATTGCTGTGCCAATATCAACCATAAGGTCACTTGACTCAAGTAAACAAGTGATTTAGTGATTACAACATAAGAAAACAACAAAGACCTAGATAGTGAGATCACCCACAGCTCACTTTCCCTTTCCATCTACCCAAAATTCGCCAGAGTCACATTGAGGCGCTGACATCAACAATAGGGTCTTTCGAATCAAGCAAACTAGTGATTTAATGTGTATCAGACGGGAGAAGAACAATGATCTAGTTAGAAATATCCATCCTAAAAAGTTCACATTCATTATTCCAAACTAGTGGCTTAATATTGCTCCTCCGGGGGAAATGGGTGGTGTACTGTAGCTTGGGTGTACAGCTATAGGAAGTCAAAACATTCCAATAAATATCCAAGAACATTCCGAAAGCGAAAATAATCAACAGCTCCCTGGCTTTTTCTGCCTTCTACCACCCCTTCTGGTGCTCATATTTAAAAACACGCCTTAAACCTATGATGGCAAGCCTTGGCACTCAAGATATTTCGGAACTACATACCCCATAATGCACAAATAGACATAGCTAGAGATAAATGTTTGCCATGGAACATGCAGTTCTAAAACCCATAGGGCTAGATTACATACTGATTGCCAACTGTAGCGCTCGGATATGTAAGTTTTAACGTCAGGATAAGAGACTTTAACTAAATGTACTTTTACCTTCACCTAAAAGCTAATGTTTAATAATTCCACTTTTGCAGAATCACTTAGTACCAGCTAAAACCCCCCTCAATAAATTAGATGCTCACCTCTCACCCCGTGGCGAGAATAGTGGCCCGATCCACTGATTCTTGCCACTGGGAGCAGATTGAGACTGGAGATAAATAGTCCCCAGTGTCCCTCTGTGATCCCTCCGTGGAGGGAGTGAGATCGAGATCGCGCAGGGTTCATGACCCGGCAACATAACCCTCCATGGAGTCCTATGGACTCTAGGAGGTGATACTCGCGTCGTTATTCCCGAGGGAAGCACATGGCTTCAGGTGAGGTGCCGAGGTAGCGCCTGCCCTGGAATCCCACGCTAAATGGGGACACTATGGGGAAACCTGCAGGTGCAGGCTTTTGCTTTTAGTGTTCCCATTTTAGCATGAACTTTGTAATTTAGCCCATGGTGTACCAAGAGTGGTTATCCCTCTCTGGACCTCCAGCAAAATCCTGGTTTGGTGATATCCTTGTGGACGTTTTGAAAAGGTAAAAATCAGACATTTAGGATGCACCAGCTCCAACATTAGATCCACAATAAAGAAGTATAGTGACAGCAAAAAAATCTGTGATATTGTAGTAAACGCCCCCTTGATCAATGTGTAATTCCTTATACCGACAGTGATTCTTCATTGAGCAATACCCAATGCAAATAATAATTTTGCAAGAACTCTTGAAAGGTAGCTAGTCAATGGAATAAAACCAGTGTGAAACAGAGCAGTTGCAGTGAGCACATCCTGACCAGAAGGGAACCAAATCCTCAGATCTAGAAATAAAAATTATACAGTTGGAATAGTTAGTAAGATATGGAATAAAACCTTTGTAAAACAGAGCAGTTGTCTGAAAACAGAAAGGTAGCGAGAAGATGGAATAAAACCTGTGTAAAACAGGACACTTGCCTTAAAAGAGGAATTACGAAGTGGACACACTAACCAGAGGGAACCAAGTCAAAAACCCTCAGATCTAGAAAATAAAGTATGTACTGTGTATACCTGGAATTGTTAGCATGAAAATGGAATATAACCTGCATAAGAGTTGCCCGAAATGAGACATTAAGAGACAAATAGTGTCAGTGGACACATTATCCAGAGGCAACCATAACCAATAACCTCAGATTTAGAAAAAAATATGTAGCTGGAATAGTTAGTGAAATGATAGTATAAAACCTGTATAAAACAGCAGTTATCTGAAAAGAGAAAGCCAGTGAGAAAATAAAATAAAACCTGTATAAGAAAAAGCAATGTACTAAAAAAGGAATTAAGATGCAAATATTGACTGTTGGTACATACTAACCAGAGGGAACCAAAACCAATAACCTCAGATCTAGAAAAAAAGTATGTGCTGTGTATACCTGGAATAGTTCACGAGAAGATGGAATAAAACCTGCATAAGAGAGAGCAGTTCACTGAAAGAGGAATTACAAGGCAAAGATTGACAGTTTGCACATACTAACCAGAAACCTCAGATCTAGAAAAAATATATAGCTGGAATAGTCAACGAGATGATGGAATAAAACATGTGTAAACCAGAACAGCTGTCTGAAATCAGAAAGGTAGTGAGAAGATGGAATAAAACCTGCGTAAATCGAAGCAGTTGACTGAAAAGAGGAATTATATGGGAAATATTGGCAGTTTGGTACACTAATTAGAGGGAACCAAAACCATATACAGTATATTTGGAATAGTTAGTAAAATGGAATAAAACCTGTGTAACACAGAGCAGTTACCTGAAAAAAAGAATTATGAGGCAAAGATCAGCAGTGGACCCATACTGACCAGAGGGAACCAAGCCAATAATCTCAGATCTAGAAAAAATACATAGCTGGACTAGTTAAGGAGATGATGGAATAAAACCTGGGTAAACCAGAGTAGCTGTCTGAAAATAGAAAAGTAGTGAGAAGATGGAATAAAACTTGTGTAACACAGAGCAGTTGACTGAAAAGAGCAATTACAAGGCAACGAATGGCAGTGGGCGCACTAACCAGAGGGAACCAAAACCAATAACTTCCAGATCTATTATAAAACATATTGGAGAAGAAGGTACCAACACTCCAGGCTTCTGAGTCAAAGTACACTAATTGGAGTAACATCTTAAAGCACGACAACATTTCAACGTTTATCCACACTTGGTAAAGACTCATTGAGAGTTGAAAAGTCGTCGTGCTTTAAGAGTATACTCCAATAAATTAGCTTTGACTCAGAAGCCTGGAGTGCCGGTATCTTCTTCTCGGACGAATACTGTGGGAGTTGGCTAGTCCTGGTACGTGTCGGCACCCTTTATGAAGGATTTCAGGATATATTGCTGCTTACAACCTGTTATATCTAGAAAATATATATATATAGCTGGAATAGTTGGTTCCTCCAAATTTTATGCAAATTTCCTGCCACAGACCGATAAAGTGCTTGTAATCGGTAAATACTCAAAAAAGACTGTTCCTTTGTAAAATAATTTCCTTTTTGTACCCCGTTAGGTGTTTTTACGATAGTGGCGCTGTCACCATGAACACCAACGTATTTTTCCACTTCTGAGATCTTTGCTCCAGGATTGCTCCACATTACTATTATATCTAACAAAATTTTAGGTAGATTTTATGTAGAAAATAATGATCAAATAACTTATTACTTAAAGTAAGCAAAGCCTATTCAATTATAGAAATAAAACAAATGTATAGATTTAAATGTTTATTCACGAGACCCTTGAGTTGCCCTGAATTCGCCACTCAAACCCTGGATAGGGTTGCCCCAGTGCGTGATGAATCTGTGTTATTTTTCCCCCTGTTTGGGTTATTTTTTGGCCCAAAGCGTTCCGAATCCGGTCATGAATTCATTACGGTTTAGTGAATGAGCTCCCGACGAGGCGAGAACGGAGGGATCCTAAAAGATTCCCATTACCAGGGAACAAACTGTGAAAACTGGCGCCGCTGTCTGTTTCCGGTCACCATGACAACCTTTGTACATCAGGGGGAAAAAAGAAACCCGCGGGGAACGCTCTGTCTATTGTACCGCGTGTATCGTTCGAGTCGGCAGCAGCAGAAATAACTGGGTGTTTTTTGAAGTCCCACTCGCAGAATGTGGCCGTGTATTTCTAAGCTTAGTCATATGAAAAACCATCTGTGTTAGTACCTGGATTTACCAGTCTGTAGCTTGAATCTATGGGGGATATCCTCGCGTATGTTTAAAAAAAATGTGAATTATTGTGACACGAATTTGCTTGTGTGTTCTGTATACGTTGTATAATATGAAATGCATGTTTACACATGGCAGATCTATTCGTCTCTTTCGACAATAAATATTGCTGTCCGGGCCACACGTTTCACCTAGAAAATGGTATTTTGGTGCAGATCCCTACGGTACGTCAGAGTGTTCTTAACGTTGTTAAGGTGTTTCTGTGTTAAAAAAAAAAGGTTTTCTAAAAAACTGAAATATGTGCTGGAAAAGAAAACGGAAAATTCTA
Source organism: Leptobrachium leishanense (assembly GCA_009667805.1). Taxonomy (NCBI): domain Eukaryota; kingdom Metazoa; phylum Chordata; class Amphibia; order Anura; family Megophryidae; genus Leptobrachium; species Leptobrachium leishanense. The sequence continues at coordinate 458,406,073 of CM019064.1, read as the reverse complement.
TGCAGACCATAAAAGTCATCCACCAAAGTATGCCTGAATGTCCAGGGTGCATGCCGGGGACACCAGAATCTCATGTCAACATTATGCAAGAGATTAATGTTGAAGAAGCATGAATTTGAGGGTGGTGGAACTGACCTATCTTGCCCAATTTTGCTCCATTTAAAGGTTCATGTATAACCCAATCAGGGTTTTCTCCAGTTGCCTTCTTCGCACTGGAGAAAGAAAAGGACATTTCTTGAAAGCCAGGAAGTGACTATATTGCTTAATGTTCTCCCATATGTTTAGAAATTTCTAGAGCCAGCAAACTTGTTCCACCAAACATTTGGGATCTACATTTTCTATGAGCCTCAACCAATCTACAGTGGCAAGAAAAAGTATGTGAACCCTTTGGGATTACGTGGAGTTTTGCATGAATTGGTCATAAAATGTGTTCTGATCTTCATCTAAGTCACAACAATTTGAAAAACACAGTCTGCTTAAAATAATACAACACAAACATTATATGTTTTCATGTGTTTATTGAACAGATCATGTAAACATTCACAGTGCAGGGTGGAAAAAGTATGTGAACCTTTGGACTTAATAACTGGTTGACCCTCCTTTGGCAGCAATAACCTCAACCAAACGTTTCCTGTAGTTGCAGATCAGACCTGCACAATGATCTGGAGTAATTTTGGACCATTCCTCTTCACAAAACTGTTTCAGTGTAGCAATATTCTTGGGTTGTCTGGTGTGAATCGCTCTCTTAAGGTCATGCCACAGCATTTCAATCGGATTGAGGTCAGGACTCTGACTGGGCCACTCCAGAAGGCGTATTTTGTTTTGTTGAAGCCATCCTTTTGTTGAATTACTTGTATGCTTTGGGTCATTGTCCTGTTGCATCACCCATCCTCTGCGGAGCTTCAGTTGGTGGACAGATGGTCTTACGTTTTCCTGCAAAATGTCTTGATAAACTCTGGAATTCATTTTTCCATCAATGACAACAATCCGTCCAGGCCCTGAGGCAGCAAAGCAGCCCCAAATCATGATGCTCCCTCCGCCATGTTTTACAGTGGGGATGAGGTTTTGATGTTGGTGTGCTGTGCCTTTTTTTCTCCACACATGTTGTGTGATTTTTCCAAACAACTCAATTTTGGTTTAGAAACACAGAAACATCGAAAAATGTCGGCAGATAAGAACCTTTCAGCCCATCTAGTCTGCCCAATTACATGGATACTTTACCTGGATTTATCTTTTGTTTAGGATAGCCTTATGCCTATCCCATGCCTGCTTAAATTCAATTACTGTTTTGGCCTCTACCACTTCTACTGGAAGACTGTTCCATGTATCCACCACCCTCTCAGTAAAATAATGCTTCCTAATGTTACTTTTAAACCTTTGCCCCTCTAATCTAAGACTATGTCCTCTTTTGCTATTTTGTTTCCTTTTAAATATACTCCCTTCCTCTACCTTGTGGATTCCCTTTACGTATTTAAATGTTTCTATCATATCTCCTCTGTCTCGTCTTTTTTCCAAGCTGTACATAGAAACATAGAAAAAAAAATTTATGATTTAGAATGCAACATTTGCATCTTTGAAATTTCCAGCATATCGGAAGGCATGTTGGAGATGGGGTTTGAACTCATGTAGTGCAGTTTATATTTGGATTGGCACTGTGGTGCATTAACCACTCAGCCACCTGATTTCCTAATTGGTTTCATCTGTCCACAGAATATTTTGCCAGTAGTGCTGTGGAACATCCAGGTGCTCTTTTGCAAACTTCAAACATGCTGCGATATTCTTTTTGGACAGCAATGGCTTCCTCCGTGGTGTCCTCCCATGTACTCCATTCTTGTTTAATGTTTTCCTTACTGTAGATGTGTCAACAAAAATGTTAGCATGTGCCAGAGATTTCTGTAAGTCTTTAGCTGACACTCTAGGATTCTTCTTTACCTCATTAAGCATTCTGCACTGTGCTCTTGCAGTCATCTTTACAGGACGACCACGCCTAGGGAGAGTAGCAACAGTGCCGAACTTTCTCCATTTGTAGACAGTCTGTCTTACCGTGGACACATGAACATCAAGGCTTTTGGAGATACTTTTGTAACCCTTTCCAGCTTCATGCAAGTCAACAATTCTTGATTGTAGGTCTTCTGAGAGCTCTTTTCTGGAAGGCATGGTTCACATCAGGCAGTGCTTTTTGAAACCAGTAAACCCAAAACTGGTGTGTGTTTTTAAAGGACAGGACAGCTTTCAGCAACACATCCAATAATATCACACTGATTGGACTCAAGGTTGGCTCACTCCTGGCTCCAATTAGCTCTTGGAGAAGTCATTAGGCTAGGGGTTCACATACTTTTTCCACCCTGCACTGTGAATGTTTACATGTTATGTTCAATAAACACATGAAAACATATAATGTTTGTGTTGTATTATTTTAAGCAGACTGTGTTTTTCAAATTGTTGTGACTTAGATGAAGATCAGAGCACATTTTATGACCAATTCATGCAAAACTCCACGTAATCCCAAAGGGTTCACATACTTTTTCTTGCCACTGTAATAAGTACCTGAGCACCGTGGGAGATGTAGTTTCAAACATCTGGAGGGCCAAGTTTGCTGATCTCCAGTCTAGAGCCTACAAACCCATTGGAGGTGGGGAGGTGGGCTGTCAGGTTTGCTGACATGTCCCCTTTTCTGGTTGCACCATTTATAATAGGTCAAGGTCAGGGCTCTTTGTGCTGGAAAAAAATGTGGACAGGGAATCACACTATAAAGGATTATGTTAAATGTTAAGTAGGTTTATCGAAAATTAACTCGCAAAAATGGGCAGAGAAAGGTGTTGATCAGTGGTTGAAAAACCTTAGATGATATATCTAGGTTTAATCCCATCCCTCCACCCTCAAAACGACACTTTTTTTTTACCCTAAATTTTATAGTTTAGTATTTTGGCAGAATAATATCCAACAATATCTTCAGTAGTGAAGAAAAACCCTTGAAGTACTATACATTGGCAGCAGGCTAGGACTGGCTATTGGACAAACCAGATAGGTGGCCACCGGTTGGCAGGCCAACATATGAAACCAGTGATTCTCCCAGAAAAACGTTCTTTAGCCTGTGCTACACATGTAACATGAGGTGGGGAGATATTGACATCCAACTGGATCTCCATGAGTCAGAGATCTGGAAATCCCTTCCTTTTCCCTGGTCTTTCTGCGCCTTTTAACATGAGGTGGGAATTTGGTAAAACCAACTCGTGTGGTTTGGGTCGGTCCTTCCGTACAGAAAATGCTACAAAAGTACAAATGCAACTTATTGAGAAATGAACATATCTACATGATTTTCTCTAAAGAGTTCTACAGTCACTTCAGCATGTAGGAAACCTATCATTATTGAACATGATCAAATTCTACGACATGACAACAATGGCCATGTTTGATGATACAATGAAGTTGCAGCCTATTAAATTACTTGTGTTTCTATCTTCTCAATTTGGGATATACATGCATCGAAGGCATATAGAAACATAAATAAATAAATCTTAGTCCTTGCCTCATCCACATTTATGTTTCTATCAACTAGGGATAAGCCCATATAGACACTGGTTCCATCAATTTCCCAGTGTGTGTATTATCTCCTTTTTTTATTGAAGGCATATAGTTTGCCATAATATCATTACCTCTCCTTAAACTGGGAAATTTGGAGATTTGATGATGTAGTTGAAATTAGTTTAGTTGGACGTGGCCAAGCTATAACCATTAATCAACTCATCTCTGTTTCCAGTTTGGGTTATTTGATATAAACCGCAAATTCCTTGTCGGTTTTCCACAATTCACACTTCTGAGACTTTAGTTGACCTACTATTCAGTTTTTCCTCAGTTTGTTTCTGTACAGGGTGTAAAAAATAGAATCAGTTTTGACCATGAACCAGTCAGATTTTGGCATTTTTGTCCACAATGTATCCACATCCGTTGAATGTTCTATTTCATTCACCACCCCATAATGACAATGGTGATTACACCAAATTATCAATCTCAGCCCCTATCAATAAATAATCCTACAGGGTGCTCCATCTTTGAGAATTTTCCACTTCCGTCCAAATTAAAAATATTGTCTTTCAGAGTTTTTCCTGTGGTGGAACAGTTGTGGCCTCATCTGCCATTTATTAGATTTAGTAGAGATTTATAAGGCGGCCATATTTGATCTAGTCCATCTACTCTTTTGGACATATTTTTTCAGTTCCAAGGGTTTTCCCCCTCCATCTCAGAGCTGTAGACAACTAATCATGGTCGTATGCCATGCCTTGGCCCACATGAGTTGTAGACTGAAATAAACTCGGTGGGTGGGGGTTAGTCTGGATCTCACGATGAACACGCAGTATCGTTCTACTATGAGTTACTTTGAGGCATCCAGCTAACTTGCATCTCCCAGCATATGATGAGTTTCCGGTCTTTAATTTTTAGAAAGCAGGGGTGACCTCCATGTTGGATTGTGTCTCATCCTGATAATTATTTTCTTTGTTATTCATAAAGCTCCACCAAAAGATTCCTCAACAAATCGTCTACACTCCTCATAATTGGAGAGATGGTGTTTGCCAGGGTTGGATCTACAGCCAGCTGTAGAGATATTGGTTGCTGACCACTTGTCCTAATTTGGCTGGTGGACTTTGAAGGTTGGAAGAGGAGGGCAGCTAATTCCTACATGGTGAAAATGTAGTATTGATTTAGTATGAGTTACTTTGAGGTCTCCCGCCAATTCGCATCTCCCCAGCCTATGATAAGTTTCCGGTGTGTAATTCGTAGAAAGCAGAGGTGACCTCCAGATTGGATTGTGTCTGAACCTGATAATTATTTTCTTTGTTATTCATAAAGCTCCACCAAAAGATTCCTCAACGAATCGACTTCACTCCTTACTAGTGGAGAGAGGGAGTTTGCCAGGGTTGGATTTACAGCCAACTGTGGAGATCTTGGTTGCCGACCACTTGCCCGTATTTGGCTGGTGGTCTTTGGAGGCGGGTAGAGGAGGGCAGCTAATTCCTATTTTGTGGCCTCTGTTCTGTTGCGTATCACTGACTGTCTCTTGTAATGTTTAATACACACACACACACCGTTCTTGGTGCTACTTCATTCTTGCCGTTAGTATGAGAATGACTAAACTTTTACTGTATAACCAAAAGATAGTGATGTGCTTGGTATCTTTGCTTGCTCAAGGTATGTTGGAATATAAATAAAAAAAATCCACTAAATAGAACCTTCTTCTCCTTGAAATGTTTTATTAACGAGCAACACCACCTTCTTTAAAACGTTTTCTTGTCTTAATGAAATGAGGAACAAAGTGACGTATTGTTGTGCAGAGCGGCGCAGGGTTCCCAGAAATCTTCGACGTTTGAGCTTTTATTATAGCTGCAGGTGCCCGGTGGACGTACAGTAAGGTTAATTCTGCCCACGCAGACCCTGACCTGACCTTTTACAAGACCACAGAATTCCTGGGATAGGTTTGACCATGGGAAAAATATATAATACAAGGAGGACAAGAGAAAACTTCTCATACATTCTACATACAAGCGACGCTTTGTTAACATCATTTCTACTGCAAAAAAAAGGGATTTTCCTCGATGAATTGAAAACCTAAGGAGGAATGTGCAATTTAGATTAATCTCCATTACATAAGAGTTGCATATCTAATTATGGCTTGCATATGTCTTTGGTCAAAAAGATCCCGGATATGTGCCACTGCTTAATGGGATATAATATTGATGCTTTCCTCAGCTTCAGTGCTGAGGGGCCTTTATGCTCCTGTGGCACCTTCAATCACCTACCCCATTCTATCTAATGGTCTGAAACCTCTCACCACTGACCTCATCCTGTCTCACATCTCCTAACACTTACCTGATCTTACCTGGCTGTCTGGGACCTAACACTTACCTGATCTTACCTTGCTGCCTGGGACCTCCTAATACCATCGTGATCTTATCTGACAGTGGACCTCCTAATACCAATGTGACCTTTAGTGAAAGTGTGGACCTCCTAAAACCCAACATTATCTGTCTGTCCAGGACCTCCTAACATCTACTCAACATTACCTGGTTGTCTGGGACCTCCTAACATCTACCCGACCTTACCTGGTTTACAGCCTCCAAACATTTATCCCAACCAATCAGATTGCCTGCGACCCAGAAGCACATAACCTCTCCTTTGTGCTCGTCCATGACCTTCTAACACCTGTCTCATCCTATCGAAAATGTGGACCTCCAAACACCTACCCCATCTTATCTAATGTTCCCAAAATTCCCACCACCGACCTCATCCTGCCTCAGCGTCAGGGATCTCCTAATATCTACCAGACATTATCAGACTGGAACTTCCTAACACTTTCCCCGTCCAATCTGACGTTTACAACCTCCTAGCACTTATCCCAACCAATCAGATTGTCTGCGACCTCCTAACACCTATCCCATCTTTTGTGATTGTCTGTAACCTCCTAGGACATGTCCCATCCTTTCTGGTGGTGTGAGACCTACTAATAACTACCCTATCCAATCTGACTTTCTGCAGCCAACTAACACCTACTCCACCTTCCTGACTGTCAGGGACCTCCAAACAACTCTCACATCCTATCTGGTGGTTTGGGACCACCTAACCCCTCTTCCATCGAATCTGATGGTTTATGACCTCCTAACACCTTTCCCATCGAATCTGGCTGTCTGTAAATTCCATACAACTACCCCATCTACTCTGACCATCTGTGACCTCGTAACAACTACCACATACTTTCTGACTGTCTGTGACCTCCTAACAACTATCGTATCCTATCAGACTCCCTGGGGCCTCCTAACATCTACCCCATCAAATCTGGTGGCCTTGGACCTCCTGACATCTACCCTATCCAAAGTGACAGTCTGCACCCTCTCAACATCTTCTCCATCCTATCTGACTCTCTCGGAACTCTTAACATCGACCCCATCTTTCTGACCGTAACTGCTTGGAGAAGCATTTGGAGCAGAGAGGAGGAGCAGCACGCGGTGAGGGAGAAAAGGTGAGTAAAATCAACCTAAACAACAGGTTAAAAAATAATTGGGCAGAGGCTGTCGGGAGGATCTGTCTAATTATTTAACTGCAAACAAAAAGGGAACACTATTTTTAATAGAACATACCTTTAAGTCTGAATGCCGCCAACACAAGCTGCGACGATAAGGGGTTAAAACAGTTTACAGTGAAATGATTTTGAGCGAAACTCGGATAAACCTGACGAAATTCCAGAAGGTCGAATAAGGGTCATTACGAGAAAGGAAAGAAAAAAAAATCTATATATACAGTCAGGTCCAGAAATATTGGGAAAGGACACAATTCTAACATCTTTGGCTCTATACACCACCACAATGGAGTTGGAATGAAACAAACACAATGTGCTTTAACTGCAGACTGTCAGATTTAATTTGAGGGTATGTACATCCAACTCAGGTGAACGGTGTAGGACTTACAGCAGTTTGCAGATGTGCCTCCCACTTGTTAAGGGACCAAAAGTAATGGGACAAGTGGCTTCTCAGCTGTTCCATGGTCAGGTGTGTGATATTCCCTCATTACCCCAATTACAATGTGCAGATAAAAGGCCCAGAGTTCATTTCAAGTGTGCTATTTGCATTTGGAATCTGTTGCTGTCAACTCTCAAGATGAGATCCAAAGAACTGTCACTATCAGTGAAGCAAGCCATCATTAGGCTGAAGAAACAAAACAAACCCATCAGAGAGATAGCAAGAACATTAGACGTGGCCAAAACAACTGTTTGGAACATTCTCAAAAAGAAGGAACGCACCGGTGAGCTCAGCAACATCAAAAGACCCGGGAGACCACGGAAAACAACTGTGGTGGATGACCGAATAATTCTTTAACTGGTGAAGAAAACACCCTTCACAACAGTTTGCCAGATCAAGAACACTCTCCAGGAGGTAGGTGTATGTGTGTCAAAGTCAACAATCAAGAGAAGACTTCACCAGAGTGAATACAGAGGCTTCACCACAAGATGTAAACCATTGGTGAGCCTCAAAAACAGGAAGGCCAGATTAGAGTTTGCCAAACAACACCTAACAAAGCCTTCACAGTTCTGGAACAAGATCCTATGGACAGATGAGACCAAGATCAACTTGTACCAGAGTGATGGGAAGAGAAGAGTATGGAGAAGGAAAGGAACTGCTCATGATCCTAAACATACCACCTCATCAGTGAAGCATGGTCGTGGCAGTGTCATGGCGTGGGCATGTATGGCTGCCAATGGAACTGGTTCTCTTGTATTTATTGATGATGTGACGCTGACAAAAGCAGCAGGATGAATTCTGAAGTGTTTCGGACAATATTATCTGCTCACATTCAGCCAAATGCTGCAGAACTCATTGGACGGCGCTTCACAGTGCAGATGGACAATGACCCAAAGCATACTGCAAAAGCAACCAAAGAGTTTTTGAAGGGACAGAAGTGGAATGTTATGCAATGGCCAAGTCAATCACCTGACCTGAATCCCATTGAGCATGCATTTCACTTGCTGAAGACAAAACTGAAGGGAAAATGCCCCAAGAACAAGCAGGAACTGAAGACAGTTGCAGTAGAGGCCTGGCAGAGCATCACCAGGGATGAAACCCAGCGTCTGGTGATGTCTATGCGTTCCAGACTTCAGGCTGTGATTGACTGCAAAGGATTCGCAACCAAGTATTAAGAAGGGAAAGTTTGATTTATGATTATTATTCTGTCCCATTACTTTTGGTCCCTTAACAAGTGGGAGGCACATCTGCAAACTGCTGTAAGTCCTACACCGTTCACCTGAGTTGGATGTACATACCCTCAAATTAAAGCTGACAGTCTGCAGTTAAAGCACATTGTGTTTGTTTCATTCCAACTCCATTGTGGTGGTGTATAGAGCCAAAGATGTTAGAATTGTGTCCATGTCCCAATATTTCTGGACCTGACTGTATATACCCATCACACATTACTCTTGGTATATACAGCTCTATAAAACCATCACTCATTAGACCTGACCTAGATGTCTCTATAAAACTATGACATCTTTATTTCTACTTAAATAAATGGGCAGATCCTGCCGTCAGCCTCTCTCCAATTATTCTTATTTTTTTCTTTAAGTGTTCCCCCCCTTTATTTTACCCTCGCTGCGCGCTGTTCCTCTTCTTCGACTCAGGTATTCCCAAACCTTGAAACATTTCTGTCCAAATTGCCCTCCTCTGCAACTTTCGTAGCGTAGGAGCCGCAAATTGTGCAACGGTGCGTGACTCACACACTTTACGTAGACAAGTTCCGTAGAGCCTGCACAGAGCAATGGATCGGAGCTGCACGCGCATGCACAGATCTGATCTATCTACGAACGCTCGCTACAGCGATTGGTCTCAGAGGGTGACGTTGGCCGCTCTCTGTGTGTGACATCACTTGTGACCGGTGGTCGGGAGGTTCAAAATCCTGGCTGCTGGTGACGCTGGGTTGGGTGGAGGAAACTCGTCCACTTCACCCAACGGTTTCACCAGATCAAGGAGAGCTGGATGGTGTGGGGGGAGGGGTGGAGAAGGGGGCACTCCTCACATTCTGACCACTTTAAAACAATAAAAATGGTACACAATGAGTAGAGTGTCCCTTTAAATTTATATATACGGTATGTGTCTATAAACACCATGCAGAAAATAGTCAAACACACAGATACATCAGTTTTGCTCTCTATTGTGATCCAGGACGCCAGCAAACCTCTGTGTCCAGCGCCACATCCTGTACAGAACCCCAAATGAGTTTCAGTTTGACTCAAATGGCCATTATAGATTTTTAAGCCCACGGGCCATGTTTGAATTTTGCTGCCAAGTCGTTCCTCGCTGCTTCTCCCCCCACATTTTCATTCTGTTCAGGAGGGGCAGGGTTGGCCCGACCACGGTACCGGTTGGAGCAATGGCTCCAAGCGGCAAATTCCATCGGGCTGGATATTTGTGGCACTGGCGCCGCTGCACTATTTTTTATCAGCATTTTTTAGGCCGCAGTGCGGCAGCCTAAATAGGCAGCTCGGCCGGTGGAGAATCAAAGAAGGCGGCCAACCCCCTCTGATGATGTCAGAGGATGCGCCTGTCATGTGATGTCTTCGCCCAGCCCTATATGTTCCGTCCTAATGGTTCTCTCACCAGCCGGACTGCAGCCTGGACTCTCTGTAGGCTGGACCTAAAAACTGGAAGGAAGGAGCAGCACCAGACCTTGTGAGTTAGGTCACCCCCTGCTTCATAAAAAAATTACCCCCCCCCAAAAATCATTTATATTTGCCTTGCATCTTACCCAGCACAACCCTCCCAAAAAAAACAGAATTACTTTATTTGCCCCCTCCCCTGGAAAGAAAAATACATTATTTGGCCACCAGTGACCCATAAAAACACTAAACAAAAAATATCAATTTGACCACCCAGAATATTTTTTTTTTAAAAAAATCATTCATTTGCCTTCCACCTGGGGGCAAATAAATGATTTTTTTTATTTATTTTTACTTTTGGGGGCTAAATAAAGTATTTTTTTTCCAGGGGCGGGGGTCAAATAAAGTAAAAGCAAAACTAAACCAGTTTCCCCCCCTTAATTCGTATCACAGAACTCCACAGCAATAAAACGCAGCAATGTGCAGTGTGTATGAATGTATTACAGAGCTCCACAGCAATAAAACTCACAGTAATGTGCAGTGTGTATGCGCATTTCACAGAGCTCCACAGCAATAAAACTCACAGTAATGTGCGGTGTGTATGAGAGTATCACAGAGCTCCACAGCAATAAAACTCACAGTAATGTGCGGTGTGTATGAGACTATCACAGAACTCCACAGCAATAAAACTCACAGTAATGTGCAGTGTGTATGCGCATATCACAGAGCTCCACAGCAATAAAACTCACAGTAATGTGCGGTGTGTATGAGTGTATCACAGAGCTCCACAGCAATAAAACTCACAGTAATGTGCGGTGTGTATGAGAGTATCACAGAACTCCACAGCAATAAAACTCACAGTAATGTGCAGTGTGTATGCACATATCACAGAGCTCCACAGCAATAAAACTCACAGTAATGTGCGTTGTGTATGAGTGTATCACAGAGCTCCACAGTAATAAAACTCACAGTAATGTGTGGTGTGCAGTGTGCAGGGCCGGCCCAGCCATGGTACCGGTTGGAGCAACGGCTCCAAGTGGCAAATCTCGTGGGGCGGCACTATTTTTTTTATCGGTGCCGGCATCTCGAGGTGGGGCAGCATTTCATCCTTGGCTCCAGGCAGCACAATGTCTTGGGCCAGGCCTGAAGAGGGGAATTGTTCTGTGAGAGAATACAAAGTTGAAAGCAGCTTCTAGCGGTTGCCTTGACGCGGCAGGTGGGCTTATAGAACTTTAATGGTCTTTCACATTGATCCAAAGCTTCAGTTTGTTTATCGTGAGATTATGGCAGGTTTTTTTAGCACAGATGACATCTTTTTGTGGTGTTTTGACCATGAAACGGAACTGGACACAGAGGGGTCTATTCTCAAAGCACCGAAATGTAACTCTATTTCAGTGTTTTGCATTTCGACGCGATTCCATTTCAGCTAAAAAAAAATTGTTGAATGCACTATTTAGCGAATGGTCACCATAGTTTGCCAAAAATGGAGTTGCCGAAGCAGCTATCGAAAAGCGTCGAATTGGGCTCAGTAAATTCCACCAAACTGAATAAAAAAGGAAGTCTCTTATTCTCCTAATAGGATATTAAACCAATAAAAATGCAATAAAGATGTGTCTAAATTATAAAAAAGGTCCTTTAAAAATATAATAAAAAGGTCTGTTACGAAATGAAGAAATATCTTTTAAAAAGTAAAAACAATAAAAAAAGTCTTAAAAAATACAAAAAAAGGTCTTTTAAAAAAATTAAGGGTTTTTGTAAAAGATGAAAATAATAAACGGTCTTTAAAAAAACTAATTAAAAAAGATATTCCATTTATTCCATTAAAAGCTTTGGGATTTGCCTGTTTGCCTTTCGAATTGAAACACAGGGCATGCCAAAAATCAGGGCATTTTGGGGCAATTTCGGTGCGTTTTGTCATTCTGTGAATAGATGGATCGTTAATTCTCTATATGGAGAGATTTCGGCGCTGCTGAATTGCGGCAAAATGCACCGTATTTCACCGTCAAACCGCCTTTATTTGGCAAACTGACAGCTTTGAGAATAGACGGATTGCACTGAAGTTGCAGATTCGGTGGACTTTACCGTTCGGTGCACTTCGGTGGCAATTTCGGACGTTAGTGAATAACCCCTAGAAAGTTTCGCCGTCACACGGCATGAGAATCGAACGCAAAACTAATTGGATGCTCGGCAGAACAGCTCCAAACTATGACGACGTGACGGGCCCCTTTCGGAGGTGTGGGCTATTGATGGTGATGACGCAAATCCACAATGGCCACCCTTCTTTGGCGCTCGCACTCCATTTCCCCGAGTGGAAGTCGGCAGGTCTGCTCATGGCAGAGTTATCTTACCGCTCTTCTATTTTGACGGTTGAGGATTGACCTGACAGAGAGTGGATCTGTCTATTTATTCAGATTACAGAGTTCTAAACCCCTGCCTGCCCTGCTAAGAGCAAGGGGCTACCGGGGCTACCCATAAGCCACTGCTGCCACGATATGACCAGGAAATAACAATGATGAGAAGTTCTGAATGAGTTCTCCATTTTCTCGGGAAGTAAATCAGGTGACGTGATATTACAGGTTGTGCTGCCTCGGTGCATCGAATAGATGAACATTTATTCGTCTCGTTCCCGTTACGCTGTGTCCTTAAAATCAGGAAAAGGAAAAGTTTGATGTTCTCCGTAACGCAAAGAACCTTCTACCAGCGCTGGAGAATAATCCGATGTACTGTGTATGAAAGATTAATGGGCGCCTGGCTGTCAGCGGTTTGGGATGCCGGAATGATTTATTAAACAGCCAGTGTGTAGCATCGAATGCAACTCGGCTCGTGATGCGCCGCCTCTCCATCCAACTGGCTTCAGGTTATTCCAGGCGAGGGATTTGGTGGCCACGGGCCAGCTGTGAAAAGTAGGTCACAGAGGCTTTTATTCAACCCTGTCCATGCCTTCTATGTGAAGTGAAGACAAACTCTTTCATGGTCCACGGAGTTGTGGCACATTTTTTATCTGCAAACAACATAAGAGCAGTGTGTAGCGCTGGAATGACTCGGATGTCTTCTGTGAAATTATTATCATCACTTACAAAGAAATGTCTGACGATAAGGAATGGGGAATCAGACTAACAACATGACCAACAAAATGACTAATAAACTAAGGAAAGAAAGGTGTAAAGGGCCCTGCTCACAGGAGCTTACAATCTTATTTAGTGATTTCCACCTTTTCATCTCACAGCACAATGATAAGGAGTAAAAATGTGGGATACGCATAAGGGTTAGAGGTAAGGGTTAGGGATATTCATTGGGGTTAGAGGTAAGGATAAGGGATATGCATTGCATTTAGAGGTAAGGATAAAGGATATGCATTGGGGTTAGAGGTAAGGAAAAGGAGATACATTTGGTTTAGAGGTAAGGATAAGGGATATGCACTGGGGTTAGAGGTAAGGAAAAGGAGAAGCATTGGGTTAGAGGTAAGGATAAGGGATATGCATGTGGTCAGAGGTAAGGATAAGGGAGATGCATTTGGTTTAGAGGTAAGGATAAGGGATATGCACTGGGGTTAGAGGTAAGGATAAGGGATATGCATTGAGGTTAGAGGTAAGGAAAAGGAGATGCATTTGGTTTAGAGGTAAGGTTAAGGGATATGCACTGGGGTTAGAGGTAAGGAAAAGGAGAAGCATTGGGTTAGAGGTAAGGATAAGGGATATGCATTGAGGTTAGAGGTAAGGATAAGGAGATGCATTTGGTTTAGAGGTAAGGTTAAGGGATATGCACTGGGGTTAGAGGTAAGGAAAAGGAGAAGCATTGGGTTAGAGGTAAGGATAAGGGATATGCATTGAGGTTAGAGGTAAGGATAAGGGAGATGCATTTGGTTAGGTAAGGATAATGGATATGCATTTGGTTAGGTAAGGATAAGGGATATACATTGGGGTTGGAGGTAAGGAAAAGGATATGCATTTGATTAAGAGGTAAGGATAAGGGATATGCATTGAGGTTAGAGGTAAGGATAAGGGAGTTGCATTGGGTTAGAGGTAAGGATAAGGGATATGCATGGGTCAGAGATAAGGAAAAGGATATGCATTTGATTAAGAGGTAAGGATAAGGGATATGTATTGAGGTTAGAGGTAAGGATAAGGGAGATGCATTGGGGTTAGAGGTAAGGATAAGGGAGATGCATTGGGGTTAGAGGTAAGGATAAGGGATATGCATTGAGGTTAGAGGTAAGGATAAGGGAGATGCATTGGGGTTAGAGGTAAGGATAAGGGATATGCATTGGGGTTAGAGGTAAGGATAAGGGATATGCATTGGGGTTAGATGTAAGAATGACTTACCTCGCCCTATCAAACTCTTCCCTAATCTTCAAGCAAGATATTCCTCAAAACCCATCTCTTCATATTATTGTACCACATCACTGATGCAACTCATCCCTCTGCTCACCTACTCACACTTGATTGAAGCCGTTTGTATGGCCCCACCATTCCCAAACCACCGGCACTAATGATCCTGCTATTTAGTGCAATCCTGCTATCTTCCTCAACCCCCAATCCCTCTAGATTGTAAGCTCATATGAGCAGGGCCCTCTACACCTCTTGATTCCATCATTTGTCCGTTTATCTTGTTCCCTTTGGTTATTGTAAAGCGCTGCGGAAACTGTTGGCGCCATATAAATGATGACAATAATAATAATAATAATAACGTATTAGGGTAAACATTGGGATTAGAGGTAAGGGCTATGGGTGTGCTTTGGGGTTAGTGATAAGGTTTAGCAGTATGTATTAGGCTTAGAGGTAAGGCCTTAAGATATGTATTGGGGAAGAGTTAACGGTTAGGTATATGCTTTCTGGTTATAGGTAAGGATTTGGGATATGCAGTGGGGTTAGAGGTTAACAATAGATATATGCTTTAGGGTTAGAGGTAAGAGCTAGGGAGATACTTTAGGGCTAGAGATAAGTGTTAGGATTATGTATTATGGTTAAAGGTAAGGGTTATGGATATGCATTAGGATGAGAGGTAAGGGTCAGGGGTATGCATTAGGATGAGTGGTAAGGGTCAGAGGTATGCATTAGGATGAGTGGTAAGGGTCAGAGGTATGCATTAGGATGAGAGGTAAGGGTCAGAGGTATGCATTAGGATGAGTGGTAAGGGTCAGAGGTATGCATTAGGATGAGAGGTAAGGGTCAGAGGTATGCATTAGGATGAGAGGTAAGGGTCAGAGGTATGCATTAGGATGAGAGGTAAGGGTCAGAGGTATGCATTAGGGGAGGGTTAGGATCTCTTTCTTCATACAGCTCACCATCCAAGGCCTTTGCCATTTCCATCTCTTGCATTTTCACTCTGCAGTCCCTTACAGTAAGGGTTAGCGATATGCATTAGGATTAGAGATATACATTAGGTTTAGAGTAAGGGTTAGGGATATGCATTAGAGTTAGTTTAGGGGTTAGGGATATGCATTAGAGTTAGTTTAGGGGTTAGGGATATGCATTAGAGTTAGTTTAGGGGTTAGGGATATTCATTAGAGTTACTTTAGGGGTTAGGGATATACATTAGAGTTAGTTTAGGGGATAGGGATATGCATTAGAGTTAGTTTAAGGGTTAGGGTTATACATTAAAGCAGGGGTCAAGTCCTGGGAAAAAAAGTGAGGGAACTCACCCACGAATTCCACAACCCCCATTACCTGAAGAAAATATATATATATTACGAGTATAGCCGGACGAGCCGGTGATACCATTTTTATTGGGTTAACTTTACATTTAAAAGACAAGCTTTCAAGAGTGTAAACTGGAAACTATACTGATCAGTGAAAGGTATCACTACGTACAGGTATACTCGTGATTGTGGCAACTGGACTAACGCATTTTATATATAATATATATATCCAGGCACAGACCCCCCAGAATAATATACACAACACTGAACCCCCAGAATAATATACACAACACTGAACCCCCAGAATAATATACACAACACTGTGCCCCCAGAATAATATACACAGCACTGAGCCCCCAGAATAATATACACAGCACTGAGCCCCCAGAATAATATACACAGCACTGAACCCCCGAATAATATACACAACACTGAACCCCCAGAATAACATACACAGCACTGAGCCCCCAGAATAATATACACAGCACTGAGCCCCCAGAATAATATACACAGCACTGAACCCCCAGAATAATATACACAACACTGAACCCCCAGAATAACATACACAGCACTGAGCCCCCAGAATAATATACACAGCACTGAACCCCCAGAATAATATACACAGCACTGAGCCCCCAGAATAATATACACAGCACTGAACCTCCAGAATAATATACACAGCACTGAGCCCCCAGAATAATATACACAACACTGAGCCCCCAGAATAATATACACAACACTGAACCCCCAGAATAATATACACAGCACTGAGCCCCCAGAATAATATACACAACACTGAACCCCCAGAATAACATACACAGCACTGAACCCCAAGAATAATATACACAGCACTGGTTATATGGATATATTTTCCCCAGTTCACATGGATATAATTGCCCCCAGCTCATATGGGTATATATTGCCCCAGCTCTCATGGATAATGCCCCCCAGCTCTCATGGATATGCCCCCAGGTCTCATGGATAATGCCCCCAGCTCTCATGGATATGCCCCAGGTCTCATGGATACTGCCCCAGGTCTCATGGATACTGCCCCCAGGTCTCATGGAAACTGCCCCCAGCTCTCCATGGATATGCCCCAGGTCTCATGGATATTGCCCCCAGGTCTCATGGATATTGCCCCCAGGTCTCATGGATATGCCCCAGGTCTCATGGATATGCCAGGTCTCATGGATACTGCCCCCAGCTCTCATGGATATGCCCAGGTCTCATGGATACTGCCCCAGGTCTCATGGATATTGCCCCCAGGTCTCATGGATATTGCCCCCAGCTCTCATGGATAATGCCCCAGCTCTCATGGATAATGCCCATCTCTCATGGATATGCCCCAGGTCTCATGGATACTGCCCCCGTCTCATGGATACTGCCCCCAGGTCTCATGGATATTGCCCCCAGGTCTCATGGATATTGCCCCCAAGGTCTCATGGATATGCCCCAGGTCTCATGGATACTGCCCCCAGGTCTCATGGATAGTGCCCCAGGTCTCATGGATATGCCCAGGTCTCATGGATATGCCCCCCAGGTCTCATGGATATGCCCCCCAGGTCTCATGGATATGCCCCAGGTCTCATGGATATGCCCCCCCAGGTCTCATGGATATTGCCCCCCCAGGTCTCATGGATATTGCCCCCAGGTCTCATGGATATGCCCCCCCAGGTCTCATGGATATTGCCCCCCAGGTCTCATGGATATTGCCCCCCAGGTCTCATGGATACTGCCCCCAGGTCTCATGGATATGCCCCCCAGGTCTCATGGATATGCCCCCCAGGTCTCATGGATATGCCCCCCCAGGTCTCATGGATATGCCCCAGGTCTCATGGATATGCCCCCCCAGGTCTCATGGATATGCCCCCCAGGTCTCATGGCTATTGCCCCCCCAGGTCTCATGGATATTGCCCCCCCAGGTCTCATGGATATGCCCCCCAGGTCTCATGGATACTGCCCCCAGGTCTCATGGATACTGCCCCCAGGTCTCATGGATATTGCCACCAGGTCTCATGGATATTGCCCCCAAGGTCTCATGGATATGCCCCAGGTCTCATGGATACTGCCCCAGGTCTCATGGATAGTGCCCCCAGGTCTCATGGATATGCCCCCCCCAGGTCTCATGGATATGCCCAGGTCTCATGGATATGCCCCCCCAGGTCTCATGGATATGCCCCCCCAGGTCTCATGGATATTGCCCCCCAGGTCTCATGGATATGCCCCCCAGGTCTCATGGATATTGCCCCCCCAGGTCTCATGGATATTGCCCCCAGGTCTCATGGATACTGCCCCCAGGTCTCATGGATATGCCCCCCAGGTCTCATGGATATGCCCCCAGGTCTCATGGATATGCCCCCCAGGTCTCATGGATATGCCCCAGGTCTCATGGATATGCCCCCCCAGGTCTCATGGATATGCCCCCAGGTCTCATGGCTATTGCCCCCAGGTCTCATGGATATTGCCCCCCAGGTCTCATGGATATGCCCCCCCAGGTCTCATGGATACTGCCCCCCCAGGTCTCATGGATATGCCCCCCAGGTCTCATGGATATGCCTCCCAGGTCTCATGGATATGCCCCCCAAGTCTCATGGATATGCCCCCCCAGGTCTCATGGATATGCCCCCCAGGTCTCATGGATATTCCCCTCCAGGTCTCATGGATATGCCCCCCAGGTCTCATGGATATGCCCCCCCCAGGTCTCATGGATATGCCCCCCCCAGGTCTCATGGATATGCCCCCCAGGTCTCATGGATACTGCCCCCAGCCCAGCTCACCTTTGCTGCTCCTCTGCTGCTCCTGCTCCTGCCGCACATTGCCGGCGGCCGCGTGCTTCCTGCTTCAGCGGCCGCTGACAGGAAGTGCAGCCGCTCACCTGGGATCTATGAAACAGCCAGACGAGCGGCTCCACCTCCTGTCACCGGCCATTGTAACAGGAAGCACGCGGCCGCCGGTAATGTGCGGCGGCGGCGTTCGGGCTCGGGCCACAGCGGGAACGCTGCGTTCCCGCAACGTTCCCGCTGTGGGAGAAGTGCGGGAACGCCGTTCCTGCGCGTTCCCGCTCGACTCGAGCCCTGCATTAAAGTTAGTTTAGGGGTTAGGGATATATATTAGAGTTAGTTTAGGGGTTAGGGATATACATTAGAGTTAGTTTAGGGGTTAGGGATATACATTAGAGTTAGTTTAGGGGTTAGGGATATTCATTAGAGTTAGTTTAGGAGTTAGGGATATACATTAGAGTTAGTTTAGGGGTTAGGGATATGCATTAGAGTTAGTTTAGGGTTAGGGATATACATTAGAGTTAGTTTAGGGGTTAGGGATATACATTAGAGTTAGTTTAGGGGTTAGGGATATGCATTAGATATAGTTTAGGGGTTAGGGATATTCATTAGAGTTAGTTTAGGGGTTAGGGATATGCATTAGAGTTAGTTTAGGGGTTAGGGATATACATTAGAGTTAGTTTAGGGGTTAGGGATATGCATTAGAGTTAGTTTAGGGGTTAAGGATATGCATTAGAGTTAGTTTAGGGGTTAGGGATATGCATTAGAGTTATTTTAGGGGTTATGGATATGCATTAGAGTTAGTTTAGGGGTTAAGGATATGTATTAGAGTTAGTTCAGGGGCTAGGGATATGCATTAGAGTTAGTTTAGGGGTTAGGGATATACATTAGAGTTAGTTTAGGGGTTAGGGATATGCATTAGAGTTAGTTTAGGGGTTAGGGATATACATTAAAGTTAGTTTAGGGGTTAGGGATATATATTAGAGTTAGTTCAGGGGCTAGGGATATGCATTAGAGTTAGTTTAGGGGTAGGGATATACATTATAGTTAGTTTAGGGGTTGGATATGCATTAGAGTTAGTTAGGGGTTAGGGATATACATTATAGTTAGTTATAGGGTAGGGATATGCATTAGAGTTAGTTTAGGGTTAGGGATATAATTATAGTTAGTTATAAGGTTAGGGATATGCATTAGAGTTAGTTTAGGGGTTAGGGATATACATTAGAGTTAGTTTAGGGGTTAGGGATATGCATTAGAGTTAGTTTAGGGGTTAGGGATATGCATTAGAGTTAGTTTAGGGGTTAGGGATATACATTAGAGTTAGTTTAGGGGTTAGGGATATGCATTAAATTTAGTTTAGGGGTTAGGGATATGCATTAGAGTTAGTTTAGGGGTTAGGGATATGCATTAAAGTTAGTTTAGGGGTTAGGGATATGCATTAGAGTTAGTTTAGGGGTTAGGGATATGCATTAAAGTTAGTTTAGGGGTTAGGGATATGCATTAGAGTTAGTTTAGGGGTTAGGGATATACATTATAGTTAGTTTAGGGGTTAGGGATATGCATTAGAGTTAGTTTAGGGGTTAGGGATATGCATTAGAGTTAGTTTAGGGGTTAGGGATATACATTAAAGTTAGTTTAGGGGTTAGGGATATACATTAGAGTTAGTTTAGGGGTTAGGGATATACATTATAGTTAGTTATAGGGTTAGGGATATGCATTAGAGTTAGTTTAGGGGTTAGGGATATACATTATAGTTAGTTATAAGGTTAGGGATATGCATTAGAGTTAGTTTAGGGGTTAGGGATATACATTAGAGTTAGTTTAGGGGTTAGGGATATGCATTAGAGTTAGTTTAGGGGTTAGGGATATACATTAGAGTTAGTTTAGGGGTTAGGGATATGCATTAAATTTAGTTTAGGGGTTAGGGATATGCATTAGAGTTAGTTTAGGGGTTAGGGATATGCATTAAAGTTAGTTTAGGGGTTAGGGATATACATTAAAGTTAGTTTAGGGGTTAGGGATATACATTAGAGTTAGTTTAGGGGTTAGGAAATATACATTATAGTTAGTTATAGGGTTAGGGATATGCATTAGAGTTAGTTTAGGGGTTAATATGCATTAAGTTAGTTTAGGGGTTAGGATATACATTAAAGTTAGTTTAGGGGTTAGGATATACATTAGAGTTAGTTTAGGGGTTAGGGATATACATATAGTTAGTTATAGGGTTAGGGATATGCATTATAGTTAGTTTAGGGGTTAGGGATATACATTATAGTTAGTTATAAGGTTAGGGATATGCATTAGAGTTAGTTTAGGGGTTAGGATATACATTAGAGTTATTTTAGGGTTAGGATATGCATTAGAGTTAGTTTAGGGTTAGGGATATACATTAGAGTTAGTTTAGGGGTTAGGGATATGCATTAAATTTAGTTTAGGGGTTAGGGATATGCATTAGAGTTAGTTTAGGGGTTAGGGATATGCATTAAGTTAGTTTAGGGGTTAGGGATATGCATTAGAGTTAGTTTAGGGGTTAGGGATATGCATTAAAGTTAGTTTAGGGGTTAGGGATATGCATTAGAGTTAGTTTAGGGGTTAGGGATATACATTATAGTTAGTTTAGGGGTTAGGGATATGCATTAGAGTTAGTTTAGGGGTTAGGGATATGCATTAGAGTTAGTTTAGGGGTTAAGGATATGCATTATAGTTAGTGTAGGGGGTAGGGATATGTATTAGCGTTAGAGATACATTAGGGTTAGAGTAAGAGTTCGGGATATACACATTAAGGTTATGGATATGCATTAGGGTTAGGTTTAAGTTCGTATATGTAAGGGTTAATGAGCAGCATTGGTATAGATGTAAGGGTTAATGAGTAGCATTGGTATAGATGTAAGGGTTAATGAGTAGCATTGGGATAGATGTAAGGGTTAATGAGCAGCATTGGAATAGATTTAAGGGTTAATGAGCAGCATTGGGTTAGATGTAAGGGTTAATGAGCAGCATTGGAATAGATGTAAGGGTTAATGAGTAGCATTGGTATAGATGTAAGGGTTAATGAGTAGCATTGGGATAGATGTAAGGGTTAATGAGTAGCATTAAGATAGATGTAAGGGTTAAGGAGCCGCATTGGGATAGATGTAAGGGTTAATGAGCAGCATTGGTATAGATGTAAGGGTTAATGAGTAGCATTGGGATAGATGTAAGGGTTAATGAGCAGCATTGGAATAGATGTAAGGGTTAATGAGCAGCATTGGGTTAGATGTAAGGGTTAATGAGCAGCATTGGAATAGATGTAAGGGTTAATGAGTAGCATTGGTATAGATGTAAGGGTTAATGAGTAGCATTGGGATAGATGTAAGGGTTAATGAGTAGCATTAAGATAGATGTAAGGGTTAAGGAGCCGCATTGGGATAGATGTAAGGGTTAATGAGTAGCATTGGGATAGATGTAAGGGTTAATGAGTAGCATTGGGATAGATGTAAGGGTTAATGAGTAGCATTGGGATAGATGTAATGGTTAATGAGCAGCATTGGAATAGATGTAAGGGTTAATGAGCAGCATTAGGATAGATGTAAGGGTTAATGAGCAGCATTAGGATAGATGTAAGGGTTAATGAGCAGCATTTGGATAGATGTAATGGTTAATGAGTAGCATTTGGATAGATGTAAGGGTTAAGGAGTAGCATTGGGATAGATGTAAGGGTTAATGAGCAGCATTGGGATAGATGTAAGGGTTAAGGAGTAGCATTGGGATAGATGTAAGGGTTAATGAGTAGCATTGGGATAGATGTAAGGGTTAAGGAGTAGCATTTGGATAGATGTAAGGGTTAATGAGCAGCATAGGGATAGATGTAAGGGTTAATGAGCAGCATAGGGATAGATGTAAGGGTTAATGAGCAGCATTGGGATAGATGTAAGGGTTAAGGAGTAGCATTTGGATAGATGTAAGGGTTAATGAGCAGCATTGGGATAGATGTAAGGGTTAAGGAGTAGCATTTGGATAGATGTAAGGGTTAAGGAGTAGCATTTGGATAGATGTAAGGGTTAAGGAGTAGCATTTGGATAGATGTAAGGGTCAATGAGCAGCATTGGGATAGATGTAAGGGTTAAGGAGCAGCATTGGGATAGATGTAAGGGTTAATGACTAGCATTTGGATTGATGTAAGGGTTAAGGAGCAGCATTGGGATAGATGTAAGGGTTAATGAGCAGCATTGGGATAGATGTAAGGGTTAATGAACAGCATTGGGATAGATGTAAGGGTTAATGAGCAGCATTGGGATAGATGTAAGGGTTAATGAGTAGCATTTGGATAGATGTAATGGTTAAGGAGTAGCATTTGGATAGATGTAAGGGTTAAGGAGTAGCATTGGGATAGATGTAAGGGTTAAGGAGTAGCATTGGGATAGATGTAAGGGTTAATGAGTAGCATTTGGATAGATGTAAGGGTTAATGAGCAGCATTGGGATAGATGTAATGGTTAATGAGTAGCATTTGGATAGATGTAAGGGTTAAGAGTAGCATTGGGATAGATGTAAGGGTTAAGAGTAGCATTGGGATAGATGTAAGGGTTAATAAGTAGCATTTGGATAGATGTAAGGGTTAAGGAGTAGCATTTGGATAGATGTAAGGGTTAAGGAGTAGCATTTGGATAGATGTAAGGGTTAAGGAGTAGCATTGGGATAGATGTAAGGGTTAATGAGCAGCATTGGGATAGATGTAAGGGTTAATGAGCAGCATTGGGATAGATGTAAGGGTTAATGAGTAGCATTGAGATAGATGTAAGGGTTAATGAGTAGCATTTGGATAGATGTAAGGGTTAATGAGTAGCATTTGGATAGATGTAAGGGTTAATGAGTAGCATTTGGATAGATGATGGTTAAGGTTAATAGTAGCATTTGGATAGATGTAAGGGTTAATGAGCAGCATAGAGATAAATGTAAGGGTTAGTGAGCAGCATAGAGATAGATGTAAGGGTTAATGAGCAGCATTGGGATAGATGTAAGGGTTAAGGAGTAGCATTTGGATAGATGTAAGGGTTAATGAGTAGCATTGGGATAGATGTAAGGGTTAATGAGTAGCATAGGGATAGATGTAAGGGTTAATGAGCAGCATTGGGATAGATGTAATGGTTAATGAGTAGCATTGGGATAGATGTAAGGGTTAATGAGCAGCATTGGGATAGATGTAAGGGTTAAGGAGTAGCATTTGGATAGATGTAAGGGTTAATGAGTAGCATTGGGATAGATGTAAGGGTTAATGAGTAGCATTGGGATAGATGTAAGGGTTAATGAGTAGCATTGGGATAGATGTAATGGTTAATGAGTAGCATTTGATAGATGTAATTTAAGGGTTAATGAGTAGCATTGGGATAGATGTAAGGGTTAATGAGCAGCATTGGGATAGATGTAATGGTTAATGAGCAGCATTTGGATAGATGTAAGGGTTAATGAGCAGCATTGGGATAGATGTAAGGGTTAATGAGCAGCATTGGGATAGATGTAAGGGTTAAGGAGCAGCATTGGGATAGATGTAAGGGTTAATGAACAGCATTGGGATAGATGTAAGGGTTAATGAGCAGCATTGGGATAGATGTAAGGTTTAAGGAGCAGCATTGGGATAGATGTAAGGGTTAATGAGTAGCA
This sequence comes from Leptobrachium leishanense, assembly GCA_009667805.1. Lineage (NCBI taxonomy): Eukaryota > Metazoa > Chordata > Amphibia > Anura > Megophryidae > Leptobrachium > Leptobrachium leishanense. The sequence goes on along the minus strand of CM019064.1, from coordinate 458,381,881 downwards.
TTTGGATAGATGTAAGGGTTAAGGAGTAGCATTGGGATAGATGTAAGGGTTAATGAGCAGCATTGGGATAGATGTAAGGGTTAAGGAGTAGCATTGGGATAGATGTAATGGTTAATGAGTAGCATTTGGATAGATGTAAGGGTTAATGAGCAGCATTGGGATAGATGTAAGGGTTAATAAGTAGCATTTGGATAGATGTAAGGGTTAAGGAGTAGCATTTGGATAGATGTAAGGGTTAATGAGCAGCATTGGGATAGATGTAAGGGTGAATGAGCAGCATTGGGATAGATGTAAGGGTTAATGAGTAGCATTGGGATAGATGTAAGGGTTAAGGAGCAGCATTGGGATAGATGTAAGGGTTAAGGAGCAGCATTGGGATAGATGTAAGGGTTAATGAGTAGCATTGGGATAGATGTAAGGGTTAATGAGTAGCATTTGGATAGATGTAAGGGTTAATGAGCAGCATTGGGATAGATGTAAGGGTTAAGGAGTAGCATTTGGATAGATGTAAGGGTTAATGAGTAGCATTGGGATAGATGTAAGGGTTAATGAGTAGCATTTGGATAGATGTAAGGGTTAATGAGTAGCATTGGGATAGATGTAAGGGTTAAGGAGTAGCATTTGGATAGATGTAAGGGTTAATGAGTAGCATTTGGATAGATGTAAGGGTTAATGAGCAGCATTGGGATAGATGTAAGGGTTAATGAGTAGCATTGGGATAGATGTAAGGGTTAATGAGTAGCATTTGGATAGATGTAAGGGTTAATGAGTAGCATTTGGATAGATGTAAGGGTTAATGAGTAGCATTTGGATAGATGTAAGGGTTAATGAGTAGCATTTGGATAGATGTAAGGGTTAATGAGCAGCATTTGGATAGATGTAAGGGTTAATGAACAGCATTGGGATAGATGTAAGGGTTAATGAACAGCATTGGGATAGATGTAAGGGTTAATGAACAGCATTGGGATAGATGTAAGGGTTAATGAGCAGCATTGGGATAGATGTAAGGGTTAATGAGTAGCATTGGGATAGATGTAAGGGTTAATGAGTAGCATTGGGATAGATGTAAGGGTTAATGAGCAGCATTGGGATAGATGTAAGGGTTAATGAGTAGCATTGGATAGATGTAAGGGTTAATGAGTAGCATTGGGATAGATGTAAGGGTTAATGAGCAGCATTGGGATAGATGTAAGGGTTAAGGAGTAGCATTTGGATAGATGTAAGGGTTAATGAGTAGCATTGGGATAGATGTAAGGGTTAATGAGTAGCATAGGGATAGATGTAAGGGTTAATGAGTAGCATTGGAATAGATGTAAGGGTTAATGCGTAGCATAGGGATAGATGTAATGGTTAATGAGTAGCATTGGAATAGATGTAAGGGTTAATGAGCAGCATTTGGATAGATGTAAGGGTTAATGAGTAGCATTGGGATAGATGTAAGGGTTAATGAGTAGCATAGGGATAGATGTAAGGGTAATAAGTAGCATTGGGATAATATGGGATTAGATGTAAGGGTTAAGGAGTAGCATTTGGATAGATGTAAGGGTTAATGAGTAGCATTGGGATAGATGTAAGGGTTAATGCAGCATTGGGATAGATGTAAGGGTTGGTTAATGAGTAGCATATTGATATAGATATAAGGGTTAATTAGCAGCATTGGGATATGTAAGGGTTAATGAGTAGCATTGGGATAGATGTAAGGGTAATGAGCAGCATTGGGATAGATGTAATGGTTAATGAGTAGCATTTGGATAGATGTAAGGGTTAATGAGCAGCATTGGATAGATGTAAGGGTTAATGAGTAGCATTGGGATAGATGTAAGGGTTAATGAGCAGCATTGGATAGAGTGTAAGGGGTAATGAGTAGCATTTGGATAGATGTAAGGGTTAATGAGTAGCATTTGGATAAGATGTAAGGGTTAATGAGTAGCATGGGATAGATGTAAGGGTTAATGAGCAGCATGGGATAGATGTAAGGGTTAATGAGTAGCATTGGATAGATGTAAGGGTTAATGAGTAGCATTGGGATAGATGTAAGGGTTAATGAGCAGCATTGGGATAGATGTAAGGGTTAATGGAGAGATTGGGATAGATGTAAGGGTTATGAGTAGCATTGGATAGATGTAAGGGTTAATGAGTAGCATTGGGATAGATGTAAGGGGATAATGCAAGTAGCATGGGATAGATGTAAGGGTTATGAGTAGCATTTGGATAGATGTAAGGGTTAATGAGTAGCATTGGGATAGATGTAAGGGTTAATGAGCAGCATTGGGATAGATGTAATGGTTAATGAGTAGCATTGGGATAGATGTTAAGGGTTAATGAGCAGCATTGGGATAGATGTAATGGTTAATGGAGTAGCATTTGGATAGATGTAAGGGTTAATGAGCAGCATTGGGATAGATGTAAGGGTTAATGAGTAGCATTTGGATAAGATGTAAGGGTTAATGAGTAGCATTGGGATAGATGTAAGGGTTAATGAGCAGCATTGGATAGATGTAAGGGTTAATGAGTAGCATTGGATAGATGTAATGGTTAATGAGTAGCATTGGGATAGATGTAAGGGTTAATGAGCAGCATTGGGATAGATGTAAGGGTTAATGAGTAGCATTGGATAGATGTAAGGTTAATGAGCAGCATTGGGATAGATGTAATGGTTAATGAGTAGCATTTGGATAGATGTAAGGGTTAATGAGCAGCATTGGGATAGATGTAAGGGTTAATGAGTAGCATTGGGATAGATGTAAGGGTTAATGAGCAGCATTGGGATAGATGTAATGGTTAATGAGTAGCATTTGATAGATGTAAGGGTTAATGAGGTAGCATTGGGATAGATGTATAGGGTTAATGAGTAGCATTTGGATAGATGTAAGGGTTAATGAGTAGCATTGGGATAGATGTAAGGGTTAATGAGTAGCATTGGATAAATGTAAGGGTTAAGGAGCACCATTGGGATAGATGTAAGGGTAATGAAGTAGCATTGGGATAGATGTAAGGGTTAATGAAGTAGCATTGGGATAGATGTAAGGGTTAATGAGCAGCATTGGGATAGATGTAAGGTTAATGAGTACATTTGGATAGATGTAAGGGTTATGTAGCAGCATTGGGATAGATGTAAGGGTTAATGAGTAGCATTTGGATAGTATGTAAGGGTTAATGAGTAGCATGTTGGGGATAGATGTAAGGGTTAATGAGTAGCATAGGGATAGATGTAAGGGTTAAGGAGCAGCATTGGGATAGATGTAAGGGTTAAGGTTAGCATTGGGATAGATGTAAGGGTTAATGAGCAGCTTTGGATAGATGTAAGGTTAATAACAGCATTGGGATAGATGTAAGGGTTAATGAGTAGCATTGGGATAGATGTAAGGGTAATGAGCAGCTTTGGGATAGATGTAAGGGTTAATGAGCAGCATTGGGATAGATGTAAGGGTTAATGAAGCAGCTTTGGATAGATGTAAGGGTTAATGAGCAGCATTGGGATAGATGTAATGGTTAATGAGCAGCATTGGGATAGAGATGTAAGGGTAATGAGTAGCATAGGATTGATAGATGTAAGGGTTAATGAGCAGCATTGGGATAGAGTAGCATAAGGGTTAATGGCAGTAGCATAGGGATAGATGTAAGAAGTCCGTTAATGAGTAGCATTAGGGATAGATGTAAGGGTTAATGAGCAGCATTGGGATAGATGTAAGGGTTAATGAGTAGCATTGGGATAGATGTAAGGGTTAATGAGTAGCATAGGGATAGATGTAAGGGTTAATGAGCAGCATTGGGATAGATGTAAGGGTTAAGGAGTTAGCATTTGGATAGATGTAATGGTTAATGAGTAGCATTGGATAGATGTAAGGGTTAATGAGAGCATAGGGATAGATGTAAGGTTATAGAGTAGCATTGGGATAGATGTAAGGTTATAATGAGCAGCATTGGGATAGATGTAAGGGTTAGATGAGTAGCATTTGGATAGATGTAAGGTTAATGAGAGCATTTGGATAGATGTAAGGGTTAATGAGCAGCATTGGGATAGATGTAAGGGTTAATGAGTAGCATTGGATAGAAGTAAGGGTTAATGAGCAGCATTTGGATAGATGTAAGGGTTAAGGAGTAGCATTGGATAAGATGTAAGGGTTAATGAGCAGCATAGGGGATGATGTAAGGGTTAATGAGCAGCATAGGATAGATGTAAGGGTTAATGAGCAGCATATAGGGATAGATGTAAGGGTTAATGAGCAGCATAGGGATAGATGTAAGGGTTAATGAGCAGCATTGGGATAGATGTAAGGCTTAATGAGCAGCATAGGGATAGATGTAAGGTTAATGAGCAGCATTGGGATAGATGTAAGGGTAATGAGTAGCATTGGGATAGATGTAAGGGTTAATGTGCAGCATTGGGATAGATGTAAGGGTTAATGAGCAGCATAGGGATAAGATGTAAGGTTAATGAGCAGCATAAGGATAGATGTAAGGGTTAATGAGCAGCATAGGGATATAGATGTAAGGGTTAAGGAGTAGCATTTGGATAGATGTAAGGGTTAATGAGTAGCATTGGGATAGATGTAAGGGTTAATGAGTAGCATTGGGATAGATGTAAGGGTTAATGAGCAGCATTGGGATAGATGTAATGGTTAATGAGTAGCATTTGGATAGATGTAAGGGTTAATGAGTAGCATTGGGATAGATGTAAGGGTTAATGAGTAGCATTGGGATAGATGTAAGGGTTAATGAGCAGCATTGGGATAGATGTAAGGGTTAATGAGTAGCAATTGGATAGATAGATGTAAGGTTTGAGCAGCATTGGGATAGAGATGTGGGTTAAGGAGTAGCATTTGGATAGATGTAAGGGTTAATGAGTAGCATTGGGATAGATGTAAGGGTTAATGAGTAGCATTGGGATAGATGTAAGGGTTAAGGAGCAGCATTGGGATAGATGTAAGGGTTAAGGAGTAGCATTTGGATAGATGTAAGGGTTAATGAGTAGCATTGGGATAGATGTAAGGGTTAATGAGTAGCATTGGGATAGATGTAAGGGTTAATGAGCAGCATTGGGATAGATGTAATGGTTAATGAGTAGCATTTGGATAGATGTAAGGGTTAATGAGCAGCATTGGGATAGATGTAAGGGTTAATGAGTAGCATTGGGATAGATGTAAGGGTTAATGAGCAGCATTGGGATAGATGTAAGGGTTAATGAGTAGCATTTGGATAGATGTAAGGGTTAATGAGTAGCATTGGGATAGATGTAAGGGTTAATGAGTAGCATTTGGATAGATGTAAGGGTTAATGAGTAGCATTGGGATAGATGTAAGGGTTAATGAGTAGCATAGGGATAGATGTAAGGGTTAAGGAGCAGCATTGGGATAGATGTAAGGGTTAAGGAGTAGCATTGGGATAGATGTAAGGGTTAATGAGCAGCTTTGGGATAGATGTAAGGGTTAATGAACAGCATTGGGATAGATGTAAGGGTTAATGAGTAGCATTGGGATAGATGTAAGGGTTAATGAGCAGCTTTGGGATAGATGTAAGGGTTAATGAGCAGCATTGGGATAGATGTAAGGGTTAATGAGCAGCTTTGGGATAGATGTAAGGGTTAATGAGCAGCATTGGGATAGATGTAATGGTTAATGAGCAGCATTGGGATAGATGTAAGGGTTAATGAGTAGCATAGGGATAGATGTAAGGGTTAATGAGCAGCATTGGGATAGATGTAAGGGTTAATGAGTAGCATAGGGATAGATGTAAGGGTTAATGAGTAGCATAGGGATAGATGTAAGGGTTAATGAGCAGCATTGGGATAGATGTAAGGGTTAATGAGTAGCATTGGGATAGATGTAAGGGTTAATGAGTAGCATAGGGATAGATGTAAGGGTTAATGAGCAGCATTGGGATAGATGTAAGGGTTAAGGAGTAGCATTTGGATAGATGTAATGGTTAATGAGTAGCATTTGGATAGATGTAAGGGTTAATGAGCAGCATAGGGATAGATGTAAGGGTTATAGAGTAGCATTGGGATAGATGTAAGGGTTAATGAGCAGCATTGGGATAGATGTAAGGGTTAAGGAGTAGCATTTGGATAGATGTAAGGGTTAATGAGCAGCATTTGGATAGATGTAAGGGTTAATGAGCAGCATTGGGATAGATGTAAGGGTTAATGAGTAGCATTGGGATAGAAGTAAGGGTTAATGAGCAGCATTTGGATAGATGTAAGGGTTAAGGAGTAGCATTTGGATAAATGTAAGGGTTAATGAGCAGCATAGGGATAGATGTAAGGGTTAATGAGCAGCATAGGGATAGATGTAAGGGTTAATGAGCAGCATAGGGATAGATGTAAGGGTTAATGAGCAGCATAGGGATAGATGTAAGGGTTAATGAGCAGCATTGGGATAGATGTAAGGGTTAATGAGCAGCATAGGGATAGATGTAAGGGTTAATGAGCAGCATTGGGATAGATGTAAGGGTTAATGAGTAGCATTGGGATAGATGTAAGGGTTAATGTGCAGCATTGGGATAGATGTAAGGGTTAATGAGCAGCATAGGGATAGATGTAAGGGTTAATGAGCAGCATAGGGATAGATGTAAGGGTTAATGAGCAGCATAGGGATAGATGTAAGGGTTAATGAGCAGCATTGGGATAGATGTAAGGGTTAATGAGCAGCATAGGGATAGATGTAAGGGTTAATGAGCAGCATTGGGATAGATGTAAGGGTTAAGGACATGTATTCAGACATTAGGGTTAGATATCAGCAGTAAAGACATGTTTTGGTGTTAATAGTTCAAGGTTTGGGATATATAATATATGATAACTCATCTTTTAATTATTTCACTTGTTTGTCTTTGCTGACTCGTAACATCTGAACCACAACATTATCGTGCATGTAGCAGAGGGTAACGTTACCAGCAGCGAGCAGCAACAGGAAGTTATAGATAAAAGGCACAGCGAGCGACCACATCCTGAATCTAAAAGAAAATATCAAAAAGATAAACATATGTGTTTGTGTGAATTAACGGAGCAGTATTGTGTTCTATTAAATAAACTTTACATACACGAGTCCCGTAGCGCCTGCGCAGAGTGATGGATCGGAGCTGGCCATGCACAGATCTGATCCACGCATAAGATGTAAATAAATGGAATGTTAAGTGATTTTATTCACCTTTTCCCTGTCACCGCGCGCTGCTCCTCTCTTTCGGCTCAGGGACTCTAGAACCTGGAAGATCCCTGAAGCTTTTCTGAACAATTTGTGCTCCTATACAGCTTGTGTAGTGTGGAACCTCAAACTGCGCAGCGCTACGGGACTCGCACATTTTGCACTCGCAGATTCCGCAGCGCCTGCGCAGAGCTTTGGATCGGAGCAGCACGCGCATGCACAGATCTGATCCATCGCTGCCTCTCTGAGAACGCTCGCTACAGCGATTGGTCTCCGAGGGTGACGTCACCCGCTCTCTGTGTGTGACATCACTAGTGACCCATCTGGTGACTGACAGCCAGGAAATTCAAAAATCCCAGGTGCTGGTGACGCTGGGTGAGGGGAGGAAACTCCTCTACTTCACCCTTAAAGTAAAATACAAACAAATCACCAGTTGCCGTAACTACCGGATAAAAAGCCAACTGGTGAAGCCGCACTAAGCATTATAGCTCAGTCAGATCAGACTGTCTGACCAGCACGTCCCTCCTGTACAATCATGGAGAAGCAGGCTCAACCACACCACCATGTGGCTGCTCTATGATCCTGGAAAGCAGACTCAGAAGACCTCACCAGCAACACCGGACAATACGGATGCACCCACCTCACGACATGTGCAAATTCTCCTACAGATCGTAAATTCCCTTGGGCACAGGGTCCCCGATTCGGAAACTCTATCATCTATGTGTGGTGTTCTAACGTATCGACCCCAAATCTTGTACAGTGCTGCAGACTACGTCGGTGCTACGGGAAATCTAATAATAATAATATTGTTTTTGGGTTTCGACCGTGACTCAATATTGAAAGACGCATACGTCAACTGGCTCCTGGGTCTGGCTTCTAGACTTGGATGGAGAGCTCATCGTGACTCCGCTGTCCTGACGTTTTGTCAGCAGTGAATAGACTGTTGGACCTCACAGCTGGATCTTCAGACGCTTGGCGAGTCTCGGCCATTGACCACGTTTCACGTCTTGCCACTGACCTCCTTCTTCTACCTGTAGCTGCAGCCAATTCCTTTCCAGGACCTGCACCCTGACATTGTCCCCATTCTTGTCGATGCCTGTCGTTCTATTTCCTGTTATTGTCTCTTCCTCCCACCCAGGCCCCTCACCCCCTTCTTATTCTTATCGTGATTTATCGCCGTCCACCCTCCTCTGAAGCCTTTGTTCCGTCTCTCTTGCAGCAGACCTGTGCTTACTCTGACCTTATTCCTGCCTTATCTCCAGCCTAGCTGCTCTTATCAGCCGGTGCCTCTCTCTATGCGAGCCCGGTGGTTACGCAACACCAGCCTATAGGGAGGGGAGGGATATCTGCTCTATATATATTTATTTATTAAAGTTTCAAAATTACGAAAAATAAGCCAGTTTTTTTTTCTGTCCGGATCAATCTCGGCAATCCGTGAAAAAAATAAATCCTTTTTTTTTTTTAATGTTTTGCGTTTCTTAGACTTCACAGAGCGGAAACCGAAACAGACACCTGCCTCGAAGATCAAACGAGGTTAAACGCTTCGCGGTCGGCCCTGTTAAAGGGACTCTACAGAATAAAACATCATTACCATAAGGCTTTTTATTTGTTTTTTGAAGTATCTCTCACTCTCAGCACAATGTGTCAGGCAAAGCTGTTACAGTAACGGACTGCTGCTCATCACAGCGCTCAGAGTTTCAGTAAAACTAGTAAATAATATTTTTATGTATAAGAGGTTATAACAATATTATTTCTTTGTTATACTGAAACTCTGAGCGCTGTGATGAGCAGCAGTCAGTTACTGTAACAGCTAAACCTGATACACTGAGAGATAATATAACAAGCAGCCGATCTCAGCGCTCACAGCCACTGGATTTAAAGGGCTAAAAAAAAATGCTCCTCTCTGTATAATGTATAGAACATCCTCCTGCATTAATTAATACCCCTCTCTGTATAATGTAGATAACATCCTCCTGCATTAATTAATACCCCTCTCTGTATAATGTAGATAACATCCTCCTGCATTAATTAATACCCCTCTCTTTATAATGTATAGAACATCCACCTGCATTAATTAATTAATACCCCTCTCTGTATAATGTATAGAACATCCTCCTGAATTAATTAAAGGTCCCTTTCTGTATAGAACATCCTCCTCAATTTATACCTTTCTCTGTATAATGTATATAACATCCTCCTGCATTAATACCCCTCTCTGTTTAATGTATAGAACAGTGTTTCTCAATCTTGTCCTCGGGACCCCCAACCAGGCCAGATTTTTCAAATCACCTTAGAGAAAAGCAGACTGAATCCTGCAATCACTGAGCAACAAATCATATCACCTGTGCTGTGCTTCAGATATCTGGAAAACCTGGCCTGTTAGGGGGTCCTGAGGACAGGTTTAAGAAACACTGGTATAGAACATCCTCCTGCATTAATTAATGCCCCTCTCTGTATAGAATATCCTACTGCATTGCATGTGGGGGTGCAGAACTTCGGAATGCAATGCTTATCCAGCACAGAAGAGGGAACTTTTACTTAAACTTTGTATCTCTGTGGGGGAGACACAAGAATATAAAAGCAGGAGAGAGGGAAAATATTAACGTAAAACGGTCTGAAAGCTCAGAGAAGAGATGACTGGTGCAAATTTATTTTTATTATAAAATAAAGCACTTTAAATCCAGGGAAAACTTTCAAATAAATCACACTGAAGGCTCATAATGACAGAGTAACTGTGAGAGCTGGATACTAAATGTATCCGATGTAAAAACATTATAACAAGCAGCACTGGGACAGGAGAGTGACTTTATATAAAATGTGTATTATAGATGAGGAAAGGGGGATAGTGCTCCTGGATAATATAAAATGTATCAGACCTAAGCCCCTATTATGCAGAGCGGGAGGGGAGATAACACACATTTTATAAAGTCCCTCTCTTCTCCCAGCGCTGCTTGTTATAAAGGGGTTTTTACTATCCAGTCCTCCTCTGTCATTAGCTTTCAGTGTGATTTATTTGAATGTTTTCCTTCTCCAGCTGCTTTTATCATCTTGTCTGCCTCATAGACATGCAAGGGTTAAGTAAAGGTTTCCTCTCCTGTGCTGGCTGTCTGCGCTGCGAGTGAGTATTCTGGAGCTCTATCACTGTCAGATTTTCGTGTAGAGGTCGGGGAGGATTACGCATACAAACCTTTTCTGTAGCTTTGCGATGTTGCGCTTTTCATTGCTGGTCTCCTTCACTCAATGTAATATCACAAAAAGGACTGAAACTAAAATGTAGTGCATTTTATTTTAGTTTCTTTCGTTTTTTGTACTGAGCAGTTTCGTTTCTCTTGAGTCATACTAAAACTAAATTATCCCAAAATTCTGACTAAATCGTTTTAGTACTAAAACGAATGCACATGTCTAGCGTATACTATACAGAGAGAGGATAGTTAATACAGAGAGAGTATACTATACAGAGAGAGGGTAGTTAATACAGAGAGAGTATACTATACAGGGAGAGGATAGTAATACAGATGGTGTATACTATACAGAGAGAGGATAGTTAATACAGAGAGAGTATACTATACAGAGAGAGGATAGTAATACAGAGAGAGTATACTACACAGAGAGAGGGTAGTTAATACAGAGGATGTATATTATACAGGGAGAGGATAGTTAATACAGAGAGAGTATACTATACAGGGAGAGGATAGTTAATACAGAGAGAGTATACTATACAGAGAGAGGATAGTAATACAGATGGTGTATACTATACAGAGAGAGGATAGTAATACAGAGAGAGTATACTATACAGAGAGAGGATAGTAGTACAGATGGTGTATACTATACAGAGAGAGGATAGTAATACAGATGGTGTATACTATACAGAGAGAGGGTAGTAATACAGATGTGTATACTATACAGAGAGAGGATAGTAGTACAGATGGTGTATACTATACAGAGAGAGGATAGTAGTACAGATGGTGTATACTATACAGAGAGAGGATAGTAGTACAGATGGTGTATACTATACAGAGAGAGGATAGTAGTACAGATGGTGTATACTATACAGAGAAAGGATAGTTAATACAGAGGGAGTATACTATACAGAGAGAGGATAGTAATACAGATGGTGTATACTATACAGGGAGAGGATAGTTAATACAGAGGGTGTATACTACACAGAGAGAGGATAGTAATACAGATGGTGTATACTACACAGAGAGAGGGTAGTTAATACAGAGGATGTATATTATACAGGGAGAGGATAGTTAATACAGAGAGAGTACACTATACAGGGAGAGGATAGTAGTACAGATGGTGTATACTATACAGAGAGAGGGTAGTTAATACAGAGAGAGTATACTATACAGGGAGAGGATAGTTAATACAGAGAGAGTATACTATACAGAGAGAGGATAGTAATACAGAGGGTGTATACTATACAGAGAGAGTATACTATACAGAGAGAGGATAGTAATACAGATGGTGTATACTATACAGAGAGAGGATAGTAATACAGAGGATGTATATTATACAGGGAGAGGATAGTTAATACAGAGAGAGTATACTATACAGGGAGAAAATAGTTAATAAAGAGGGTGTATACTATACAGAGAGAGGATAGTAATACAGATGGCGTATACTACACAGAGAGAGGATAGTAATACAGAGGATGTATATTATACAGGGAGAGGATAGTTAATACAGAGAGAGTATACTATACAGGGAGAGGATAGTTAATACAGAGAGAGTATACTATACAGAGAGAGGGTAGTAATACAGATGGTGTATACTATACAGAGAGAGGGTAGTAATACAGATGGTGTATACTATACAGAGAGAGGATAGTAATACAGAGAGAGTATACTATACAGAGAGAGGATAGTAATACAGATGGTATATACTATACAGAGAGAGGATAGTTAATACAGATGGTATATACTATACAGAGAGAGGATAGTTAATACAGATGGTATATACTATACAGAGAGAGGATAGTAATACAGATGGTATATACTATACAGAGAAAGGATAGTTAATACAGATGGTGTATACTATACAGAGAGAAGATAGTTAATACAGAGGGCGTATACTATACAGAGAGAGGATAGTAATACAGATGGTGTATACTATACAGAGAGAGGATAGTAATACAGATGGTGTATACTATACAGAGAGAGGATAGTAATACAGATGGTGTATACTATACAGAGAGAGGATGGTAATACAGATGGTGTATACTATACAGAGAGAGGATAGTAATACAGAGGGCGTATACTATACAGAGAGAGGATAGTAATACAGATGGTGTATACTATACAGAGAGAGGATAGTAATACAGAGGGCGTATACTATACAGAGAGAGGATAGTAATACAGATGGTGTATACTATACAGAGAGAGGATAGTAATACAGAGGGCGTATACTATACAGAGAGAGGATAGTAATACAGAGAGAGTATACTATACAGAGAGAGGATAGTAATACAGATGTGTATTCTATACAGAGAGAGGATAGTTAATACAGAGAGAGTATACTATACAGAGAGAGGATAGTAATACAGAGAGAGTATACTATACAGAGAGAGGATAGTAGTACAGATGGAGTATACTATACAGGGAGAGGATCAGGGCTCGAGTCGAGCGGGAACGCGCGGGAACGGCGTTCCTGCACTTCTCCCACAGCGGGAACGCTGCAGGAACGCAGCGTTCCCGCTGTGGCCCGAGCCCGAAAGGCTGGAGCAGGCGGCCGCCGCACATTGCCGGCGGCCACGTGCTTCCTGTTAGAACGGCCCGCTGACAGGAAGTGGAGCCGCTCGCCTGGCTGTTTAATCGATCCCAGGCGAGCGGCTGCACTTCCTGTCAGCGGCCATTCTAACAGGAAGCACGTGGCCGCCGGGCGCAGAGAGAGGTGAGCTGGGGGTCATATCCATGTAACGCTGGGGGGCATATCCATGAGCTGGGGGGGCAAATCCATGAGCTGGGGGCACTATCCATGTAACGCTGGGGGGCATATCCATGAGCTGGGGGGCAAATGCATGAGCTGGGGCAGTATCCATGTAACGCTGGGGGGCATATCCATGAGCTGGGGGTATATCCATGAGCTGGGGGTATAATCCATGAGCTGGGGGGCATATCCATGAGCTGGGGCATTTCCATGAGCTGGGGGGCATATCCATGTGCTTGGGGCATTTCCATGAGCTGGGGGGCATTTCCATGTGCTGGGGCATTTCCATGAGCTGGGGGCATATCCATGAGCTGGGGGTATATCCATGAGCTGGGGCATTTCCATGAGCTGGGGGGCATATCCATGTGCTGGGGCATTTCCCTGAGCTGGGGGGCATTTCCATGTGCTGGGGCATTTCCATGAGCTGGGGGGCATATCCATGAGCTGGGGGGCATATCCATGTGCTGGGGCATTTCCATGAGCTGGGGGGCATTTCCATGTGCTGGGGCATTTCCATGAGCTGGGGTATATCCATGAGCTGGGGGGCATATCCATGAGCTGGGGCATTTCCATGAGCTGGGGGGCATATCCATGTGCTGGGGCATTTCCATGAGCTGGGGGCAATATCCATGAGCTGGGGGCATTATCCATGAGCTGGGGGCATTATCCATGAGCTGGGGCAATATCCATGAGCTGGGGGCAATTTCCATGAGCTGGGGCAGTATCCATGAGCTGGGGGCAATATCCATGAGACCTGGGGGCACTATCCATGAGACCTGGGGGCACTATCCACGAGACCTGGGGGCATTATCCATGAGACCTGGGGGCTATATCCATGAGACCTGGGGGCTATATCCATGAGACCTGGGGGCATTATCCATGAGACCTAGGGGCATATATCCATGAGACCTGGGGACATATATCCATGAGAGCTGGGGGCATTATCCATGAGACCTGGAGGCAATATCCATGAGACCTGGGGGCATTATCCATGAGAGCTGGGGGCATATATCCATGAGACCTGGGGGCACTATCCATGAGACCTGGGGGCACTATCCACGAGACCTGGGGGCATTATCCATGAGACCTGGGGGCTATATCCATGAGACCTGGGGGCTATATCCATGAGACCTGGGGGCATTATCCATGAGACCTAGGGGCATATATCCATGAGACCTGGGGACATATATCCATGAGAGCTGGGGGCATTATCCATGAGACCTGGAGGCAATATCCATGAGACCTGGGGGCATTATCCATGAGAGCTGGGGGCATATATCCATGAGACCTGGGGGCACTATCCATGAGACCTGGGGGCACTATCCATGAGACCTGGGGGCATTATCCATGAGACCTGGGGGCAATATCCATGAGACCTGGGGGCAATATCCATGAGACCTGTGGGCATTATCCATGAGACCAGGGAGCATATATCCATGAGACCTGGGGGCATTATCCATGAGACCTGGGGGCATTATCCATGAGACCTGGGGGCATTATCCATGAGAGCTGGGGGCATATATCCATGAGACCTGGGGGCATTATCCATGAGACCTGGGGGCATTATCCATGAGAGCTGGGGGCATTATCCATGAGAGCTGGGGGCATCATCCATGAGAGCTGGGGCAATTATATCCATGTGAACTGGGAAAATATATCCATATAACCAGTGCCGTGTATATTATTCTGGGGGTCCAGTGCTGTGTATATAATTCTGGGGGGTCTGTGCCTGGATATATATAGATTATATAAAAAACGCGTTAGTCCAGTTGCCACAATCACGAGTATACCTGTACGTAGTGATACCTTTCACTGATCAGTATAGTTTCCAGTTTACACTCTTGAAAGCTTGTCTTTTAAATGTAAAGTTAACCCAATAAAAATGGTATCACCGGCTCGTCCGGCTATACTCGTGATATATATATATATTTTCTTCAGGTAATAGGGGTTGTGGAATTTGTGGGTGAGTTCCTTCACTTTTTTTCCCAGGACTTGACCCCTGGAGAGGATAGTTAATACAGAGAGAGTATACTATACAGAGAGGATAGTAATACAGAGAGAGTATACTATACAGAGAGAGGATAGTAATACAGATGGTGTATACTATACAGAGAGAGGATAGTAATACAGAGAGAGTATACTATACAGAGAGAGGATAGTAGTACAGATGGTGTATACTATACAGAGAGAGGATAGTAATACAGATGGTGTATACTATACAGAGAGAGGATAGTAATACAGAGAGAGTATACTATACAGAGAGAGGATAGTAGTACAGATGGTGTATACTATACAGAGAGAAGATAGTTAATACAGAGGGTGTATACTATACAGAGAGAGGATAGTAATACAGAGAGAGTATACTATACAGAGAGAGGATAGTAGTACAGATGGTGTATACTATACAGAGAGAGGATAGTAATACAGATGGTGTATACTATACAGAGAGAGGATAGTAATACAGATGGTGTATACTATACAGAGAGAGGATAGTAATACAGAGAGAGTATACTATACAGAGAGAGGATAGTAGTACAGATGGTGTATACTATACAGAGAGAAGATAGTTAATACAGAGGGTGTATACTATACAGAGAGAGGATAGTAATACAGAGAGAGTATACTATACAGAGAGAGGATAGTAGTACAGATGGTGTATACTATACAGAGAGAGGGTAGTTAATACAGAGAGAGTATACTATACAGGGAGAAGATAGTTAATACAGAGGGTGTATACTATACAGGGAGAAGATAGTTAATACAGAGGGTGTATACTATACAGGGAGAAGATAGTTAATACAGATGGTGTATACTATACAGAGAGAGGATAGTAATACAGATGGTGTATACTATACAGAGAGAGGATAGTAATACAGAGAGAGTATACTATACAGAGAGAGGATAGTAATACAGAGGGTGTATACTATACAGGGAGAGGATAGTTAATACAGAGGGTGTATACTATACAGAGAGAGGATAGTAATACAGAGAGAGTATACTATACAGAGAGAGGATAGTAATACAGAGAGAGTATACTATACAGAGAGAGGATAGTAATACAGAGAGAGTATACTATACAGAGAGAGGATAGTAATACAGAGGGTGTATACTATACAGAGAGAGGATAGTAGTACAGATGGTGTATACTATACAGAGAGAGGATAGTAATACAGAGAGAGTATACTATACAGAGAGAGGATAGTAATACAGAGAGAGTATACTATACAGAGAGAGGATAGTAATACAGAGGGTGTATACTATACAGAGAGAGGATAGTAATACAGAGAGAGTATACTATACAGAGAGAGGATAGTAATACAGAGGGTGTATACTATACAGAGAGAGGATAGTAATACAGATGGTGTATACTATACAGGGAGAGGATAGTAATACAGATGGTGTATACTATACAGAGAGAGGATAGTAATACAGAGAGAGTATACTATACAGAGAGAGGATAGTAATACAGAGGGTGTATACTATACAGAGAGAGGATAGTAATACAGATGGTGTATACTATACAGAGAGAGGGTAGTAATACAGAGAGAGTATACTATACAGAGAGAGGATAGTAATACAGAGAGAGTATACTATACAGGGAGAGGATAGTAATACAGATGGTGTATACTATACAGAGAGAGGATAGTAATACAGAGAGAGTATACTATACAGAGAGAGGATAGTAATACAGAGGGTGTATACTATACAGGGAGAGGATAGTTAATACAGAGGGTGTATACTATACAGAGAGAGGATAGTAATACAGAGAGAGTATACTATACAGAGAGAGGATAGTAATACAGAGGGTGTATACTATACAGGGAGAGGATAGTTAATACAGAGAGAGTATACTATACAGAGAGAGGATAGTAATACAGAGGGTGTATACTATACAGAGAGAGGATAGTAATACAGATGGTGTATACTATACGGAGAGAGGATAGTAATACAGAGGGTGTATACTATACAGAGAGAGGATAGTAATACAGAGGGTGTATACTATACAGAGAGAGTATACTATACAGAGAGAGGATAGTAATACAGAGGGTGTATACTATACAGAGAGAGGATAGTTAATACAGAGGGTGTATACTATACAGAGAGAGGATAGTTAATACAGAGGGTGTATACTATACAGAGACACAACAGGAGACATTACAATAAATACATAAGGGAATAATACACAGACCAGTCAACATAAATCCTGCATTCCCTGGGCAATCCAGTTGGCAAAACCCAGTTAGCACCTTGGTCCATAGTCAGTAGAAAGGAGGCTGCCCTCAGGCTTCTCCAACTGCCCCAGAGACAGCTGAGTCTGTCACACCCAGGGTTCCCAGCAATTCAAGGCAGCTGGCCCAGCGACAGTCTGAGTATCAAACAGCAGAGCCGCTCACTTCATGGTGCAAGGAAACAAAAGCAGATTTATGACTGCAAATCGCAGCGTTTCACTTCATCTTGGAAACTTTATCAAGCATCTTAATCCATGCATGCTTGAAAAAGCTTCCAAGAGGAACCGAAACGCTGCACTTTGCTCCAATAACAAATCAGCTCTCTTTCTATTGGACCATGAAGTGACCGTTTGTTCTCCCTGTTCAGTGTGGCAGGCGAACCATTAGACAGCATCTCCGTCCGGGGCAATGACCACATTACAAAGAGCCACATCCCATCGAAAAACGTTAACGTGAAAAGTGGGTTTATTTCTCATCACCGGACGACAACATTTCGACCAGGTCGATGTCTGAATAACACGGTGTGCTGCGTCACGTAAATCAGTCAGCCATTGAATAATGTTTCAGCCCCCCGGCATTTATCAAACTTCTAACAAGAAATGAAGAGAACTGAGGATGAAACGCTGCTCTTTATCAGGGTCACCTTCGGGGGGCCAGTGGCTCCAGGGGGCCCTTGCACTTGTTAAACCCAGTGCTGTTTGTCTAAGGGCCACAGATATAAGAGTCCCTTTGTTCCACCCAGAACCAACCCACCAAGATACCAAAACATTTCCTGGTGGGCCGCAGCATCTGAGGACTGTGACGGAACGGGGTGTCACCGTCCGCCTGCGGGTGTGCTCCAATCTGCGTAACCCCCTTTTATGCTGACGGCCCGACTACCGAGTTGCGACACTCGGCGTCTCGAGCGGCCGTATGGACCTTGTGATGGTGTGAAGGGAACCCCCGTGTGAGCCCAGCCCGACCACCGAGTGACGGCACTCAGCGTCCGAGCAGCTGGTCACTGACCTGGTTTGGAGGGTTTATTTCGTTTATAGATCGGTTCGGATCTTCCGGTGGTAGACGGGTGAATATTCGACCAGCCAGGAATATTCGGATCGTCCGGCGGTTGGTGCGGGCACACACTTCGCGGCACGGATTATTCGGATCTTCCGGCAATAGTACAGGGACGGGCGTTCAACTGATTCGGATCGCGAAGCGGTCGATGCGCTCACTTACTGAACCGACTCCTCAGCAGCTGGATGAGGGGTTGTGTAGCCGATCAGAATATTCAACCGCGCGGCGGTCGATGCGCCCGCGCCGAGCAGAGTCCTCGAACCTCACCGCGGCTCAGTAGTAAACACTGTACAGGCGGCCAAGAATATTCATTCGCGCGGCGGGCGTTGCACTCACTCTGCACCCCGACTTGAACCAGCTCTGCGCCCCGAATATCGCGCGGGATCTCGGATGCGTGAGAAATGAGTAGGAAATCAGAGACATGAGGCGCTGCTGCATGAACTCAGGAACAACTCCTCTTTATTAACACAGACACATGCCTTTGTAACCTCTACCATGAGCTCCACATCTGGGAACCACCCCTGCCCGCCCCCACAGGTCTCATTGGCCACAACACTTGGGGGAGTTGCCGATGTGGGACAGGAAGAACTGAATCGGCCATTTTACCTTCCTGATTCACCCGATCAGCCACGAGGCGATGGGAAATGGCGGCAACACAACAGACAGATACGTTTCACACATGAACACTGTGTTTATAAAAAACTGCTGGTATTTTGACTGTCCTTAAGGGGATAATTGTCTGTGCAAACAGTCTCTGGCTGAGGGTGATAAGCCATTCCCTCACACTCCTCCCCCTCCCCAAGTCCGACGCACCCGGTTGGACCCCAACGGGTCGCACCGGGGAAGTCGGTGTTCTCAGGTCCATAGTCCGTTGGGAGAGGCCTAGTCACCAGGCTTCTCCATTTGGCCCGGCGGCTGTGCCAAGCGGGGAGAGGCCACACAGGCCTGGGGTCACCACCTCGGGCAACAGGGGTCGGTGGCGGAACCGGGGCACGGCCCGGGCCACCTCTGGTCACCTCTCGCACCTGGGAAAAACCGAGGGCCAACTGCCTGCGGCCTAAGCGCCTGGATCAATTGCTGAGGGGAACAGTGGCTGCGTGGGGCCGTCAGGCCACAGGGTTGGGGAAATGGGCAGAGCGGACGCAGGCTCTGCCCTGGGGCCAGCGCGTCGGCCGGGCAGGGACCTCCTTGTGGGAGGGTGGCTCCTGCCATCTCCCAGGCGATCAGTGGCTGCGAGCAAAGCAGCTGGGGTGACCCTGGCTGCTCCTCAGGGTATACAGCCGGAAGTGGGCAGAGGCCAGCGGCACTCTGCCCCGTGAGCAACTCTTCTGCTAGGGAATCAGGTGCTGAGACAACTTTCGGGGGGTCGGAGAAGGACAGTGGCTGCAGGGTCACCAACTCGGAAAACCCCTGCAGCTCCTCCGGATAGTCGAGAAATGGGCAGATGCCAGCGGCACTCTGCCCCGTGGCCAGCTCTTCTGCTGGAGAGGGAAGTACCGGAACAAAGTCCAGGGGGTTGGATGGAGTAAGCGGCTGTGGACTCAACAGCTCAAAAATATCCCCTTCCTGCTCTTTGGCACAGAGGGAAAAGGATGGACAGAGGCCAGCGGCGCTCTGCCCCGTTGCTAGCTCCTCCGCTAGGGGGTTGAGTGCGGTAACAACTACCGGGGGTCGGAGGGGAACGATGGCGGCGAGCTCAACAGCTGGTGTGAACCCGGCGGTTCCTCAGAACATTCAGACTGTGGGCAGAGGCCAGCGGCGCTCTGCCCCGTGGCCAGCTCTTCCGCTGGGTGGTGGGATACAACGCTGGTATCCAGGGAACCGGAGAACGACAGCTGCGGGGTCGCCAGCACGGAGAAATCCTGCGGCTCCTCAGGGCATTCGGCAAGTGGGCAGAGGCTAGCGGCACTCTGCCCCATGGCCAGCTCTTCCACTGGGGGGTTAGATGCAGGCACAACTTGGGAGGGGTCGGGAAAAAACAACGGCTGCGTGCCGAACAGCTGGGGTGAACCCGGCTGCTCCTCAGGGCATACCACAGGGAGTGGGCAGAGGCCAGCGGCGCTCTGCCCTGTTGCCAGCTCTTCCGCTGGACCCGCGGACACGGCCACCGTGTCTTCCGGCGGGTTTAGGAGAACAATTTCTTCTCTGCCACTCGGGCCATCACACGGCCCATCCTGGTCACTTGGCACCTGCTGTGCCTCTTCAAACCGGCCGGCTCTTCTACTGTGGTCTCGATGAGGACCCATGAGCACATCTCGGGCTCTTCCCTCTCACAGTCTCTTTCAGGGGCAGCGCCTCCTCCCTGACTTCTTGGCGGACCTCGTCCTGCCACTCAGGTCCAGTGGGCTCCATCATGGACCCGTGGTACTGATCCAGGCTCTCTTGCAGCCTTCTCAGAAAAATCACGGTCCATGTCCTCGACGGGGAATGTGGCGTCCTCGAATGTGACTCCAGGCGGGCTGTAAGTCCCTGTCCAAGGTCCGCTGGGCTGTGCGGGTTCCCCAATATAGGCTCCAGTCGAGCTGTAAGTCCCGTACGGGGTATCGCTGGGGGGTGCAGAATCCCAGGGTGAAGCTCCAGTCGAGCTGTAAACCTCATCCCACGGATCTACGGAATAAGAGTCAGGGTAACATATTCAATCTGTGTCTCCAGAGCGCCGCCAACCGCAGCTCGTGCTGACGCTCCTTTTCTTGCTCTTCCTCTTGCTGAGTCTCCTGGATCGCCTTTCTTATCTCGGCCTCCGTTGGGGCAGCTCCGAGCAGGGCGATCCGCTGCCGAGCTCTCCGGACGAAGGTACTTTCCGCTTCCTCAACCAGGACAGGGGTGGGGGCGGGTGGCGTCACCACCGCCGCGCACACCCGTCTAGTGCCTGCAACTCCTTAATTAAGGTCTTCCGGCGCTTAGAGCCCGGGGTACCTCCACGACACTCCAGCATGTCCCGCAGGGTGTCTCGGGTGTAGTAGCTATACGTGGCCATGATGAATTCTTCGGGGTGATGTTATACGTTGCAGAGAGCAATCCCACCGCTGCCACCAGTGTGACGGAACGGGGTGTCACCGTCCGCCTGCGGGTGTGCTCCAATCTGCGTAACCCTTTTTATGCTGACGGCCGACTACCGAGTTGCGACACTCGGCGTCTCGAGCGGCCGTATGGGACCTTGTGATGGTGTGAAGGGAACCCCCGTGTGAGCCCAGCCCGACCACGAGTGACGGCACTCAGCGTCCCGAGCAGCTGGTCACTGACCTGGTTTGGAGGGTTTATTTCGTTTATAGATCGGTTCGGATCTTCCGTGGTAGACGGGTGAATATTCGACCAGCCAGGAATATTCGGATCGTCCGGCGGTTGGTGCGGGCACACACTTCGCGGCACGGATTATTCGGATCTTCCGGCAATAGTACAGGGACGGGCGTTCAACTGATTCGGATCGCGAAGCGGTCGATGCGCTCACTTACTGAACCGATTCCTCAGCAGCTGGATGAGGGGTTGTGTAGCCGATCAGAATATTCAACCGCGCGGCGGTCGATGCGCCCGCGCCGAGCAGAGTCCTCAAACCTCACCGCGGCTCAGTAGTAAACACTGTACAGGCGGCCAAGAATATTCATCGCGCGGCGGGCGTTGCACTCACTCTGCACCCCGACTTGAACCAGCTCTGCGCCCCGAATATCGCGCGGGATCTCGGATGCGTGAGAAATGAGTAGGAAATCAGAGACATGAGGCGCTGCTGCATGAACTCAGGAACAACTCCTCTTTATTAACACAGACACATGCCTTTGTAACCTCTACCATGAGCTCCACATCTGGGAACCACCCCTGCCCGCCCCCACAGGTCTCATTGGCCACAACACTTGGGGGAGTTGCCGATGTGGGACAGGAAGAACTGAATCGGCCATTTTACCTTCCTGATTCACCCGATCAGCCACGAGGCGATGGGAAATGGCGGCAACACAACAGACAGATACGTTTCACACATGAACACTGTGTTTATAAAAACCTGCTGGTATTTTGACTGTCCTTAAGGGGATAATTGTCTGTGCAAACAGTCTCTGGCTGAGGGTGATAAGCCATTCCCTCACAAGGACATTAAGAGGACTCTGTCTCCTCACGGAGGGAGCGATTAGTATGGTCTGCACCAGATAGAGGTGCAGAATGGATGCTCTCCCACCAGGGAACACTTTTTATCCCCTTGCTGAACCTCCAGGGATTTATCCCACTCTCTTTAGTATAAGTTAAATAGGGGAGGAGGCGGAAGGTTGTATTTTTAATTAATTTCTTAAATTTGGCAGCTGAGGTTAAGGGGCCCCCGACTAACGGTTGACTAAGTGGCCCCAAGATTTCTGATGGCAGCCCTGCTGTTGTTGACATTGGTTCCATAAATGAAAAGTCTCGTTCTTGTGAAAAAATGAGGGGCGGCTCCTTGCATTTTTTCTGCTTGTCATTTGAGGTTTCGGCCACCTCAGAGCAGTGTGCACCATTTAGTGGACCTACCCCTATTTTCGTAAGGTTTCTTTTGTGATAGCTCTGCTATTGGCCGTGGTGAGTGCAATAAAAGATCCCGTTTGCCCATCAGCTCTCTTAAAGGGATGCTATGGGGTTAAATCAGGAGATTGTAGGAGAAACACCCCCTCCTCACCCCCTTCCCATTTTAACCATTTAGTTCCATTTAACCCCCCCCCCCCCATGAATCCAGCGCTGGTCTCCCTTTGATTTCTGCAGGATATGAAATGCTTCTTCTTGCTCAGCATGTCATGTGACAAGGGGAATGGAGACTCCAGCCAATCTGGTTCTGGTTTCATCTGACAGGTGTTAAAAAACCCTTAAAGATAAAGCAAAGCCCTGGGGGTCTCTTCTGCAGAGTGACAGGATGCATGGCGGGTGCAGCAGGCGATGCTGATACCTCAGCTCTTATCTTGTTGTTGATCTTACCACAAACTGATACACAAGGAGACCCCGATGTGAATCTTTGCGCAAAATCTCCTGCTTTTACACGAAGCCAGATGGAGAGATCAACTATGATTCCAAGAAAGCTCTGTTTGTGAAAGTCCCTGATTTAAACAGAAAACAGCATGTCTGGGCAAAGATGGGGCGAACCCATGTTTTCTTCTAGTGAACATTTTATCATTCTAACAAGCGATGACTTAACGGTACATTACTTTATAAATAAATTACCACTAACACAAGCTGTCACTGCTGGATTGCTTGTGCAATACAAATAAAACCACATTATAAACACATTATAAACACATTATGAAACACGTTGTAAAACACACCATAAAGCACGTTATAAACACATTATTAAACACATAAAACACATTACAAAACACATTATAAAACACTTTATAAACACATTATGAAACGCGTTGTAAAACACACCATAAAGCATGTTATAAACACATTATAATACACATTATAATACACATTATAAAACACGCCATAATACACATTATAAAACACGTAATAAACCACGCCAAAATACACATTATAAAACACGTTATAAACACATTATTAAACACATAAAACACATCATAATACACATCATAAAACACATTATAAAACACGTCACAATACACATTATAAAACACATTATAAAACACATTACAAAACACATAATAAAATACTTCCTAAAACACATCATAATACACATTATAAAACTTTATAAAACACATTATAGAACACATCATAATACCCATTATAAAACACGTTATGATGACATTATAAAACTCTTTATAAACACATTATAAACCACATTAAAATACACATTATAAAACACGTTAAATACACATTATAAAACGGATCATAATACACATTATAAAACATATTATAATACACATTACAAAACACATTATAAAACAAATTATAAGTACATTATAAAACACGTCATAATACACATTATAAAACACGTTACAAAAAACATTAATACACATTATAAAACATATTACAAAACACATTATGATGACATTATACAACCCTTTATAAACACATTACAAAACACGTTGTAAAACACGCCATAATACACGGTATAAAGCACATTATAAAACCCATTATAAAACACAGTATTAACACATTATTATACACATTATAAAACACACTATAAACACCTTATAATAACATTATAAAACACATTATAAACCACATTATAATACACATTATAAACCACATTATAAACCACATTATAAAACACATCATAAAACATATTACAAAACACATTACAAAACACATTATTAAACACATTAGTATACATATTATAGCACACATTATTAAACAGTTGCTGCTAATTTTTTTTCTTTGTTCGAAGTATTTGCATGTAAAAAGGAAAAATAAAGATAGGTTTTTAGCTTCTGTTTTACATTTTGTGGAATTTTCCCATGAAGCAACATTTACCAAAATCGTATGGCAAGTCTCACTTTACAGCTGAGGTATAGGATAAAGCAGTAGTAAAGAGGCAATGGGGTGGATGAGGGAATGTTTAGACCAGGCTGCAGGGGATCTATTGTATTACCTAGCCTCTTCAAGATCAGAGATGGCAGCTGAATGAGATCTGATGGTGGGCTAACAACACTTTAATATACACCCTGGTGATGTCCTTTACATACATTCCAAACAATGCAAGCCAGGAGGTCGGCTTTCTGGACTTCAGACCCATAGAGCCAATTCTATGGCAAAAGCCACACAGTAAGGAGTAAGTGATGGGAAGATACTGTGTGTGGGGGGGCAGATTACAACACAAAATATCACACAATGGATGCACCAAGTGACACACATAGAGGAAAATATCACACAATGGATGCACCCAGTGACACATATAGAGGAAAATATCACACAATGGATGCGACCAGTGACACATATAGAGGAAAATATCACATAATGAATGCACCCAGTGACACATATAGAGGGAAATATCACACAATGGATCCACCCAGTGACACACATAGAGGAAACTATCACACAATGGATGCACCCAGTGACACCTATAGAGAAAAATATCACACAATGGATGCGGCCAGGCAGTGACATACATAGAGGAAAATATTACACAATGGATGCGCCCAGTGACACACATAGAGGAAAATATCACACAATGGATGCACCCAGTGACACATATAGAGGAAAAATCACACAATGGATGCACCCAGTGACACATATAGAGGGAAATATCACACAATGGATGCACCCAGTGACACATATAGAGGAAAATATCACACAATGGATGCACCCAGTGACACATACAGAGGAAAATATCACACAATGGATGCACCCAGTGACACATATAGAGGAAAATATCACACAATGGATGCACCCAGTGACATATAGTGGAAAATATCACACAATGGATGCACCCAGTGACACATATAGAGGAAAATATCACACAATGGATGCACCCAGTGACACATATAGAGGAAAATATCACACAATGGATGCGCCCAGTGACACATATAGAGGAAAATATTTTCTTAACTAAACAAAGAGAAAAACAAATCACATGTAAGATATCAACAACATCGTTGGTTCTGGGCCCTGGCCCTTGTCTGGGGTCTGGTGTGTGCCTTGGTTCTGGGCCCTGCTGGGGTTTGGCTGGGTCCGAGGCTGGACTGAGACAGGCAGCACCATACTCACCGCTCCTCCGCCGCCATCTCATCTGCCGTCTTCTTCCTGCGCCAGTTGCTGTGTGTGACGCGTGCGTCACATGCGTCGCACATGTGACTGGAGGGCGGTGCCAAAGCAGCGTGCGAAGCTGTAGGGCCACCCAGGGCCCCAGGAAGCCAGTACAGTTCTGGATTCAGACCCCTAGAGTCCGATACCGAGCTGATGGGCCCCCCTGATCAAAATAAATTTGATCAATTAAAAATTCTAACGATTAATCAATCGTTAATTTTCACTGCCCTAATATTTTTTGCTGGTACCGGCCCTTTAAAAAAGTTATTAATGCACAAAACAGACTTATACTTTTCCCATATGTTAAATGGACATTGGGCCGGGAACAAAGGACCCCGTGTCTCCTTTAATGGGATTGCAGACTGGGGGGGGGGAGGTGCCCCTGTGCCCTCCCCAGTTCTGCCAGTGTGTCATATACTGTCTCATATATTCCCCATATAGACTATGACCGCTCAGGGTAAATGAGGCGCGTGGAAAGGTCCCGTGACACAGCTTTATCTCCTTGCAATATGTTTCCATGCGAGTCCTGGCTTTGCTTCCAGTTTATCGCTGGGCCCTGCTCAATGTCTAAACTCCACGTTACTTTCCCTTCCTGCCCGCGGTGCTCCTGCCAGGCTGCGGCGTCAACCTGGAAATACGCCAAACATCGAATCCAGCAGAAGGAAAACTCCCTGTGGCCAGCTTCATCTGTTGCCATGGTGACTGAGTTACAGGGAATCATCAGCATCTTCAATCAGATCCTTTTTTCTATCTTTTTATAACCGTAAACCACAATGACTGCAGCTACGGCGAGATCTCCAAGACGAGCAATCTACCGCCTTTACGTCATACCTTAGCGTTTACCCTCTGATTGAAGAAACCCCTCATCACAGATTAATCAATTAATCATATGACAAATGCAAAAATCACTTAACCCCTTCACTACCGAGAGATTTTTGTTAAAAAAATCATCATTAATTTGAACCATGGGATGGATGCAAAGGTAACAATCAAATTTCGGGTAATATAAAAATTTCTCACGGAGGTCGTTGTTTTCAGATAGTTAAAAATTGTGAATAATATAAACTTGCTTATTTTTTATGTTTCATGTATTGGTTTATCCTTTACAGAAATATCACTGGGATGAAAAGGTCTAGACTCTAGATGGTGTCCCTTATCTGGCACAATGTCACGCGGGGGTCTGCATTATCAGCATACAGGCAGAAATGGCCTTTGTGTCAGTAAATGTGCTGCAGTCAGATAATAAAATGGTGAGATCTCCTGCTTAAACGGGGTCTGCATTATCAGCATACAGGCAGATGCAGCAGATGTGCTGCAGTCAGATAATAAAATGGTGAGATCTCCTGCTAACACGGGGTCTGCATTATCAGCATGCAGGCAGATGCAGTAAATGTGCTGCAGGCAGATCATAAAATGGTGAGATCTCCTGCATACACAGGGTCTGTATTATCAGCATACAGGCAGACACAGTAAATGGGCTGCAGACAGATATTAAAATGGTGAGATCTCCTGCTTACACAGGGATTTGTGGTGATCATGATCAGAATGAGATTATTAGCAATGCAATATCTGTATGTGCCGCATAATGCCTGTGTATGGCAATTACAGCAACACCTTGTATCTGTATGTGCTGCATAATGCCTGCGTATGGCAATTACAGCAACACCTTGTATCTGTATGTGCTGCATAATGCCTGTGTATGGCAATTAAAGCAACACCTTGTATCTGTATGTGCTGCATAATGCCTGTGTATGGCAATTACAGCAACACCTTGTATCTGTATGTGCTGCATAATGCCTGTGTATGGCAATTACAGCAACACCTTGTATCTGTACTGTACAGTTACAGTTACAAGTACTGATACAGCACCAAAAGATTCCATAGCGCTTTACAATAGGGACGCACAAACAGGAGACATACATGATACAAGTGGAAAGGCAACCCTGCCCGTAGCTAAACCAAGTGCTCAGACAGACATCCCAAGAGTTTATAATCTAAGGAACAGGGGTAGCTGAAGCAAATGGGAGCAGAGGGAAGGTGAAACTGGTGCCCAGAGGAATATTGTAGGGATTGCATGTGAAGGACCAGACGTTTGGGCTTAGTAAGAGTAAATAGAGAGAGAAGTGCAGACAGCTGGAAAGGAGAGCTGTAATTAGGGACCAGCCCTGTGTGGGAAGGTGGGTGGGCAGGTGGATGGGCAGGGTGTTTTGGGATAGCAGTGGGAGAGAGAGATGGAGCTCAGTCTGTAAGAGTATGCTGTGAAAAAAGAGATTGAGGAGATTTTCACTCATTATAACCCCCTGATACTTATCCCTGTACAGCAGTGATTGACCCCACAGCTTTCTCTTTATTCTGCCAAATCCCTTGCTGCTTGTTACAATGAGGATTGGGGGCTGCTATCTGCAGCACGATTTATCTCTCTCCAGGGTGACTGGGTAGAGATAAAACAGTGGATTTATTTTCTCCACGGGGGGAGGGGGCACACTAATGTTTTTTTTAATAGATATGCAAATGAGATTGAGATTTCTACTTCACGTAAGGAGCGCAAATTGCACAGAAAAGCTTCAGGGACTTTCTGGGTTCGGGAGCCCCTAAGCCGAAGAGGAGGATATTTTCCTCTATATGCGTCACTCGGTGCATCCATTGTGTGATATTTTCCTCTATAAGTGTCACTGGGTGCATCCAATGTGTGATATTTCCCTCTATATGTGTCACTGTGTCACGCATCCATTGTGTGATATTTGGATTGTGCGCCCAGTGACACACAAAGAGGAAAATATCACACAATGGATGCGCCCAGTGGCACACATAGAGGAAAATAATAATATCACACAATGGATGCGCCCAGTGACACACATAGAGGAAAATATCACACAATGGCTGCGCCCAGTGACACACATAGAGAAAAATATCACACAATGGGTGCACCCAGTGACACATATAGGGGAAAATATCACACAATGGATGCACCCAGTGACACATATAGAGGAAAATATCACACAATGGATGCGCCCAGTGACACACATAGAGGAAAATATCACACAATGGATGCGCCTAGTGACACACATAGAGGAAAATATCACACAATGGATGCGCCCAGTGACACATATAGAGGAAAATATCACACAATGGATGCGCCCAGTGACACATATAGAGGAAAATATCACACAATGGATGCGCCCAGTGACACACATAGAGGAAAATATCACACAATGGCTGCGCCCAGTGACACAGATAGAGAAAAATATCACACAATGGATCCACCCAGTGACACACATAGAGGAAAATATCACACAATGGATGCACCCAGTGACACATATAGAGAAAAATATCACACAATGGATGCGGCCAGGCAGTGACACACATAGAGGAAAATATCACACAATGGATGCGCCCAGTGACACACACAGAGGAAAATATCACACAATGGATGCACCCAGTGATATATAGAGAAAAATATCACACAATGGATGCGCCCAGTGACACATATAGAGGGAAATATCACACAATGGATGCACCCAGTGACACATATAGAGGAAAATATCACACAATGAATGCACCCAGTGACACATATAGTGGGAAATATCACACAATGGATGCGCCCAGTGACACATATAGTGGGAAATATCACACAATGGATGCGCCCAGTGACACATATAGAGGAAAATATCACACAATGGATGCACCCAGTGACACATATAGTGGGAAATATCACACAATGGATGCACCCAGTGACACATATAGTGGGAAATATCACACAATGGATGCGCCCAGTGACACATATAGAGGAAAATATCACACAATGGATGCGCCCAGTGACACACATAGAGGAAAATATCACACAATGGATGCACCCAGTGACACATATAGAGGAAAATATCACACAATGGATGCACCCAGTGACACATATAGAGGGAAATATCACACAATGGATGCGCCCAGTGACTCACATAGAGGAAAATATCACACAATGGATGCACCCAGTGACACATATAGAGGAAAATATCACACAATGGATGCACCCAGTGACACATATAGAGGAAAATATCACACAATGGATGCGCCCAGTGACACATATAGAGGAAAATATCACACAATGGATGATCATGCGCCCAGTGACACACATAGAGGAAAATATCACACAATGGATGCGCCCAGTGACACATATAGAGGAGAATATCACACAATGGATGCGCCCACTGACACATATAGAGGGAAATATCACACAATGGATGCGCCCAGTGACACATATAGAGGAAAATATCACACAATGGATGCGCCCAGTGACACACATAGAGGAAAATATCACACAATGGATGCGCCCAGTGACACATATAGAGGAGAATATCACACAATGGATGCGCCCACTGACACATATAGAGGGAAATATCACACAATGGATGCGCCCAGTGACACACATAGAGGAAAATATCACACAATGGGTGCACCCAGTGACACATATAGAGGGAAATATCACACAATGGATGCGCCCAGTGACACATATAGAGGAAAATATTTTCTTAACTAATCAAACCAGAGAAAAACAAACACATGTAAGATATCAGCAACATCAAATAAACACAATAAGGACATTGCATTTTTTTTGGTGGTACTGGCCCTTTAAGAAGGAAGAAACTGAAATTGTAAATATTAAGTACCCTCAGATTGACAGAGCATGCCACCTGCTTCTACAGCAAGAATACTTCTTCTGTATTGATACATTCCGCACTTGTTCTATATGTTTATTACACATACTGTATGTTCCTACTTCGAGATTCAGGAAGTCAGACAATGTCACATTTTCTATCTCTGATTCACATCAATATGAAAAAGTGAAAAATCTAGCCGATACATTTGGTATTTTATTTGTTATTCAGATCTAAAAACTAACAATTATACAGGAAAAACTGTATCTGAAATAAAACACACTATACATTAATGCAATGTTTATATTTAAACTTGATACAAATCGACGCTTTAGTGGCTTTTTTTTCCTCTGTTACGAAACCACTTTTTTATAAAAAAAATCCATGAATTTATAAAAATATGTTTTGTCACAAATTACTATAAAAAATGTGATGTAAAATAAGTGTAAATATTGTACAAAGTGCTCATCCGCCAGTCTCCCGGCATGATCTCAGCTACGTCAACGTGTCCAGCCGGCACAGAACGCCAGCACAAAAATTGCGTAACGGAATTACTCACAGTTTTGCAACTAAAACAGATTCTGCAAGTTGTTACAAGAGAAGACGGGCACTAAAGTACTATTCAACCTCCGACGTCCTATAGATGGTCACCACAACCTCTATTACTCCATTATATGTTGTCTTCCCCACTTTGAGCAACTCAGATAATTATATGTATTCTGACTGTAAACTGAAAAAACTCCATGCCGGTTGTTCTTCTGAATCATAGAATGAACAAACGCCTCTACCAGTGGTTATAAAACGTAACTTTTATTCATACCAAAAATAAAAAGCAATAATGCCTCTTAAAACATGACCACGACCACAGAAAAGGAATAATAATAAAACACATATATATATATATATATATATATAAAATCATTTATTATTGGACTAACGTTACATTTAAACTTGAAAGAAAAAAAAAATAATAAAAAAAACGCAAATCAGTGAAGGCTGAAAAAGACCAACAACAAAAAACAGAAAAGAAAAACAGTTCTTTCCTCTGTTTTTCTTTTCCTTTTTGTGTCTTTTTTCAGCCTTCACTGATTTGTGTTTTTATTTTTTTCTTCTTTCAAGTTGTCATGATCTTGTCGCTATTGTTATATATCACTGTTGTTTCATCGGTCTAAGATAGCTCCTGTGTTTATTTTCCCATTTTGATTCTCACCATTTATGAGATCTAACCCCCACCCATGTACCCTTTAATGCCTTAATGTTCATTTCTAGGATGTTGATTAGTATAGCGGACCGACCTGAAGAAGAGAGGTTACACTTGTCTTTTAAATGTAACGTCAGTCCAATAAAAAAGGTATCACTACAGACTGCTATACTCCTGATTTTGGCATCTGGCCTAACACGACTTTTCAAATCTACTATATATATATATATATATATATAATAAGTGAAACAACATTTCAAAATGTAACAAGAACTACGTCAAAATATCGCTTTGTCTTCCTAATCAAAATACAAAATAAGGCGCATAAATCAATTTTTTTACTTATATAGAAATAAGTTCATGTACAGCAAACTATTTAGAAAGATATTTTTATTCATTATTACTCTTAGAATTTCTATTTAGTATCTTTATTGTTATCATTACTATAGATCCAATTTGCAGGTATTCTGTTTTCCAACTGTGTTTTACAAGATTTCACACAATAAGAAACAAATATCTTCATGCTTCCTGTGTCTACCTTAGATTTACTTTCGGATTTGGGATGTTAACAAACTATTATTATTACATTTATTATTTCAATTATTAATTTTTATTGTTAGTATTCCCACTGTTATTATTATTATTATATAAGTAATTTGCATTATTGCTAGCACTCCCACTATTATTATTATACTTATTATGACATTTATTATTTCAATTATTAATTTTTACTGTTAGTATTCCCACTGTTATTATTATTATTATTATTATTATTATTATAATATAAGTAATTGGCATTATTGCTAGCACTCCCACTATTATTATTATACTTATTATGACATTTATTATTTCAATTATAAATTTTTACTGTTGGTATTCCCACTGTTATTATTATTATTATATAGGTAATTATCATTATTGCTAGCACTCCCACTATTATTATTATACTTATTATGACATTTATTATTTCAATCATTATTATTGTATTGCTAACATTCCCACTATAAGTATTATAATTTAAGTTATTATCTTAATTTTTTGGTATTCCAATTATAATTATTGTTATTACTATTTAAATTATTATCTTTATTATTAGTTTTGGCAGAATTAATATTACTTTTTAAAATGATTATCTTCGGTGTTAGTATTCCGAATAGTATTAATTTTAGTTGCTATCTTTTTGTTAAATTCCAATTATTATTAATATTTATATTATTATCATTATTTCAATTATTATCTTTATTGTCAGTATTCCCACTATTATTACTATTTTTTAAATTGTTATTTTTTTGTTTGCATTCCCATTATTATTATTGCAATTATTATTTAAATTATTATCTTTAGATTTAGTATTCCCAATAGTATTAATTTTAGTTGTTACCTTTTTTGCTAAATTCCAATTATTATTATTATTATTATTATTATATTTATTATTATTGTTTAAATTATTATTTAAATTATTATATTTATTGTTAGTATTCCAACTTTAATTATTATAATTTTTTATTATCACTAGTATTTAAGTGGAGCAGTGTTGGAGAGCGTTTCCACACAATTTGAAGAAGAAAAACAGAAAATCTGACAAATATGTGAACTTTCAGAAGGCAGAAAAAATATAGGTGTACAATGTCGTGTTTCCTAGAGCTTACAATCTAGAGATGCTCCTAGAGTATGGGAGCTCAAAAAGAACAACTATACACAGCCGGACAGATGAGTTAGATAGATATATTGAGATTAATGGCATCTCCTTCTCGTTATTCACACCTCTATATAACAATACACAGATACACGCCTACACGTTCACAGCACTCTGCAAACCACGAGATACATAAATTATGAGAAAAATCACTAAACAATTTTGCAACAAATCCCAGCGAACCACAAGCAGAAACGTTGCTCACTAGACGTTCAGTGAGTCCAGACCAGTCTTTAATTAAAATTTAAATATTCTTTTAAATATATATAAAATATTCCAGAAAAACAATATATATTGTGGAGGCGCTAAAGAGATCACAAAAAACAATATATATTGTGGTGGTGCTAAAGAGATCACAAAAAAACCCCAATATATATTGTGAAGGCGCTAAAGGTATCACAAAAAAAACAATATATATATTGTGGAGGCGCTAAAGATATCACCAAAAAACAATAAATATTGTGGAGGCGCTAAAGATATCGCAAAAAATAAAACCAATATATATTGTCTAGGCGCTAAGATATCACAAAAAAAACAATATATATTGTGGAGGCACTAAAGAGATCACAAAAAACAATATATTGTGGAGGTGCAAAATATATCACAAAAAACATTATATATTGTGGAGGCGCTAAAGATATCACAAAAAAAACAATATATTTTGTGGAGGCGCTAAAGATATCACAAAAAACAATATATATTGTGGAGGCGCTAAAGATATCACAAAAAACAATATATATTGTGGAGGCGCTAAAGAGATCACAAAAAACTATATATATTGTGGAGGTGCAAAATATATCACAAAAAACAATATATATTGTGGAGGCGCTAAAGATATCACAAAAAAACAATATATTTTGTGGAGGCGCTAAAGATATCACAAAAAACAATATATATTGTGGAGGCGCTAAAGATATCACAAAAAACAATATATATTGTGGAGGCGCTAAAGAGATCACAAAAAACTATATATATTGTGGAGGTGCAAAATATATCACAAAAAACAATATATATTGTGGAGGCGCTAAAGATATCACAAAAAAACAATATATTGTGGAGGCGCTAAAGAGATCACAAAAAACTATATATATTGTGGAGGTGCAAAATATATCACAAAAAACAATATATATTGTGGAGGCGCTAAAGATATCATAAAAAAACCAATATATTTTGTGGAGGCGCTAAAGATATCACAAAAAACAATATATATATTGTGGAGGCGCTAAAGATATCACAAAAAACAATATATATTGTGGAGGCGCTAAAGAGAGCACAAAAAACAATATATATTGTGGAGGCGCTAAAGAGAGCACAAAAAACAATATATATTGTGAAGGTGCTAAAGATATCACAGAAAAACAATATATATTGTGGAGGCGCTAAAGAGATAACAAAAAACAATATATATTGCGGAAGCACTAACGAGATAACAAAAACAATATATATTTTGGAGGAGCTAAAGATATCACAAAAACAATATATATTGTGGAGGCGCTAAAGAGAGCACAAAAAAACTATATATATTGTGGAGGAGCTAAAGATATCACAATAAAACAAAATATATTGTGAAGGTGCTAAAGATATCACAGAGAAACAATATATATTGTGGAGGCGCTAAAGAGATACAAAAGACAATATATATTGCGGAAGCACTAACGAGATAACAAAAAACAATATATATTTTGGAGGAGCTAAAGATATCACAAAAACAATATATATTGTGTAGGCACTAAAGAGAGCACAAAAAAACAATATATATTGTGGAGGAGCTAAAGATATCACAAAAAAACAATATATAATGTGAAGGTGCTAAAGAGATAACAAAAACAATATATATTGCGGAAGCACTAACAAGATAACAAAAAACAATATATATTGCGGAAGCACTAACACGATAACAAAAAACAATATATATTGCGGAAGCACTAACAAGATAACAAAAAACAATATATATTGCGGAAGCACTAACAAGATAACAAAAAACAATATATATTGCGGAAGCACTAATAAGATAACAAAAAACAATATATATTGTGGAGGCGCTAAAGATATCACAAAAAAAACAATATATTTTGTGGAGGCGCTAAAGATATCACAAAAACAATATATATTGTGGAGGCGCTAAAGATATCACAAAAAACAATATAAATTGTGGAGGCGCTAAAGAGATCACAAAAAACTATATATATTGTGGAGGTGCAAAATATATCACAAAAAACAATATATATTGTGGAGGCGCTAAAGATATCACAAAAAAACCAATATATTTTGTGGAGGCGCTAAAGATATCACAAAAAACAATATATATATTGTGGAGGCGCTAAAGATATCACAAAAAACAATATATATTGTGGAGGCGCTAAAGAGAGCACAAAAAACAATATATATTGTGAAGGTGCTAAAGATATCACAGAAAAACAATATATATTGCGGAAGCACTAATAAGATAACAAAAAACAATATATATTGTGGAGGCGCTAAAGATATCACAAAAAAAACAATATATTTTGTGGAGGCACTAAAGATATCACAAAAACAATATATATTGTGGAGGCGCTAAAGATATCACAAAAAACAATATATATTGTGGAGGCGCTAAAGAGAGCACAAAAAAACCAATATATTTTGTGGAGGCGCTAAAGATATCACAAAAAACAATATATATATTGTGGAGGCGCTAAAGATATCACAAAAAACAATATATATTGTGGAGGCGCTAAAGAGAGCACAAAAAAAACAATATATATTGTGGAGGTGCTAAAGATATCACAGAAAAACAATATATATTGTGGAGGCGCTAAAGATATCACAAAAACAATATATATTGTGGAGGAGCTAAAGAGATCACAAAAAACAATATATATTGTGGAGGCGCTAAAGATATCACAAAAAACAATATATATTGTGGAGGCGCTAAAGAGATCACAAAAAACAATATATATTGTGGAGGCACTAAAGATATCACAAAAACAATATATATTGTGGAGGCGCTAAAGATATCACAAAAAACAATATATATTGTGGAGGCGCTAAAGAGAGCACAAAAAAACCAATATATTTTGTGGAGGCGCTAAAGATATCACAAAAAACAATATATATTGTGGAGGCGCTAAAGATATCACAAAAAACAATATATATTGTGGAGGCGCTAAAGAGAGCACAAAAAACAATATATATTGTGAAGGTGCTAAAGATATCACAGAAAAACAATATATATTGTGAAGGTGCTAAAGATATCACAAAAAACAATATATATTGTGGAGGCGCTAAAGAGAGCACAAAAAACAATATATATTGTGAAGGTGCTAAAGATATCACAGAAAAACAATATATATTGTGGAGGCGCTAAAGAGATAACAAAAAACAATATATATTGCGGAAGCACTAACGAGATAACAAAAAACAATATATATTTTGGAGGAGCTAAAGATATCACAAAAACAATATATATTGTGGAGGCGCTAAAGAGATCACAAAAAAACAATATATATTGTGGAGGAGCTAAAGATATCACAATAAAACAAAATATATTGTGAAGGTGCTAAAGATATCACAGAGAAACAATATATATTGTGGAGGCGCTAAAGAGATACAAAAGACAATATGTATTGCGGAAGCACTAACGAGATAACAAAAAACAATATATATTTTGGAGGAGCTAAAGATATCACAAAAACAATATATATTGTGGAGGCACTAAAGAGAGCACAAAAAAACAATATATATTGTGGAGGAGCTAAAGATATCACAAAAAAACAATATATAATGTGAAGGTGCTAAAGAGATAACAAAAAACAATATATATTGCGGAA
The DNA here is from genome assembly GCA_009667805.1 of Leptobrachium leishanense. Lineage (NCBI taxonomy): Eukaryota > Metazoa > Chordata > Amphibia > Anura > Megophryidae > Leptobrachium > Leptobrachium leishanense. The sequence continues at coordinate 458,344,524 of CM019064.1, read as the reverse complement.
GCACTAACAAGATAACAAAAAACAATATATATTGCGGAAGCACTAACACGATAACAAAAAACAATATATATTGCGGAAGCACTAACAAGATAACAAAAAACTAAATATATTGTGGAGGCGCTAAAGAGATAACAAAAAAACATATATATTATTATACAATATTTTGTTGCTGAAACGTCTATTTATCAATAAGCTTGGCATTAGGCTTGTGCACCAATTTTTTTTCGGTTCGATTCGGTTCGATTTGTTCGGATGTTTAAACTTTTCGATTCGGCTCGTTTCTACCGATTTCTTTTTCGATTCGGTTCGGATCGTTTTTCGTGTACATTTTTTTTTCGGAATATCGACCATTTTTCGTATTTTCGTGTCACTTTGCTCGTTTTTTGTATCGACTTTTTGGAAATTTCGGAAATTTTAGTTTTTTCGGAACGTCTGTTCTCCTCGTTTCAAAGTGTCTACGATAATTCTGGCGATTCTATCGTGTTTTTTTTATTAAATAAAGATCCTTTTTTTCTTATGAATAATTGAATATACATTTCACAACTTTATTTAGTCATATTAAAATGGTATGAAAGCCAAGGAACAAAAAAAATGAACAAAACGATTTAAAAAACGCTAAACTGACCCGAATGCCACAAGAAACAAGTGATACGCATTTACAAATACAAAATTTACAGAATCAGCGATATAACCGATAATAGTTAAATATACGATTTCCAGAATTACCGAAATGGAACCGAAATCACGAATTGAACCGAAATCATGAATAGAGCAAAAATAAATTTCGATTTGACACATTTCAAGTCCATTCGAAAATTCCGAAAAATTTTCGTTTCGGCTCGGAAAACTTTTCGGATCTGCCATTTTCGGATCTAAAAATTTTTGGAAATTCGGCCGCATCCGAAAACACGAATCGTGAAATTTCGTGAAAATTCCGAAATTCCGAAACCCGAAACGCACATCCCTAAATCCCGGCTTAAATAAAATATAGAGAGCCTCGGCACTCTGTCTGTGTAAATAAATTCCCATGTTTTTGTCGCAGACTAAACAATTGTTAATTGAAGATTTAAATTTGGTAAATTACATTGATATATAGTCGTGCCCCTCCCCCGAGCTCTGTCCTGTATCTTAATATGAAACGGGTTCATTTATTTTAGGATTGTTATTATTATTGTATTAACAACTGGCGTTCATCGACACAAACATGCAAACAGACACACACACACACACGTACACACTCAGATATTTGTATAGATGTGTTCTTATTGTTTACCTGCATGAAATACTAAAACGCGCAATATTCAGCACAGAACACGCTGGTGTTTTTATTATTTTTTACTTTGTTTTTTCATGCTAGCTGATGTATGGGTCTCCGTGTGCAGCGATCTAGAAGAGATAGCGGCATTTTGAGGCTTGTGTGGCACAAATCTGTCACCAGTGGTAAAACTGTGCATTAGTGACCCGCCCTGTGCCTGCCGCCGTGGGGAGGGTATAACCACAGGAAAGCAAAGAAAAAAAAAATATGTTTCTCTGTTTATAGGGACCTATATAAACTCATATACCACAGAGGCACCACTCGTGTGTTCACCATCTCTAAATCTTGACCCAGACCCACATTTTGCGACTCTAAACCCTGGAGCTATGGCAACAGAACCACCCTACAACGACTACGACTTTGACTATGAGAATGAAACTGAAGAGACCCCCACACCTCAAGAGTTGCCCCAAGCCCGGTGGATACTCCCTGTGCTCTACTCCGTGTTCTTTGTGTTGGGACTTATTGGGAATACTGTGGTGATCGTGGTGTTGGTCAAAAGAAAATCGCGACGGGCGGACACCTTCATTCTCAACCTTGCAGTGTCTGACCTTCTCTTTGTCCTTACATTGCCAATGTGGGCATCCTACCTGGTGATGGGTAGACACTGGCCATTCGGAGTCCACCTTTGTCGCGTCAGCAGCTTCACCATTGCGGTCACCAGATGTGCCAGCTCGATGCTCATGGCTGCCATGAGTGTGGATCGCTATCTGGCAGTGATGAAGGGGCAGAAGGTCCATCCTCTTCGCACTCCAACCTGCTCCCTTGCGACCTGTTGCACAGTTTGGACTTTCTCCATCCTTGTTGGCATTCCCGCCCTTATTTTCCGTCACCTGGACAGCAAGACATCAGTCTGCGAAGAGTATCCAAGCTCACCGGTTAGCGTGGCCCTCAAGATCACCACCATTATCGTCACCTTTGTCCTACCCTTTAGTATTGTTGTCTTCTGCTACTGCTGCATGGCCAAGTATCTGTGGAGATATTTTGGAGGCAAGAAAAATGCTATGAGTGGACTGGCCAACCGCAGATATGGGCACAGTTGGCTGCGCATCGTCTCTTGCGTGGTTGCTGCATACTCCCTTTCATGGTTTCCATTCAACATTCTCAACACTATTAATTGCATCACCCAACTTGGTGGAGACCAGCCATGCCACACTTGGCCTACGATATGCCTTGCTCTGGAAGCGACCGCCGCGTTGGCCTTTGCCAACAGTTGTACGAACCCCCTTATCTATACTTTCTTAGACGCCGGCTTCCGACGCAGAGCACGAATGGCCTTCCCATGGTTGTTTCCAGCTTTTTGTCCGTTCAAGCTACTTTCTATCCGAGGTTGGAGTCTCTCCACCACCGTCGGGAGCATGGAGAGCACCAGCAGCTATACAGACAGCGCAGCAAGGCAGTCTGCGTAGACGGCAGACGAGACGGCTCGTGGATCAAGAAAGGAAATCAAGGAAAAAGGGTGAGACTTGTCCACGTTGCCAACTTCCATCCACATTGATATTATCTGTCATTGATACCATGATGTACGTTGGCGTATGACCCAATTGCGTAGAATACAAATATATCTCCAGGTAAGGCGCACGATGACGCATACTATTATAAATATATCCAATCAGTGGGAAAGAAGACGTCTTAAAGGTTTTTTTGTTCTGCCAGGTCTTTATCGTGGGTGAGTATTCAGATGTATTGTATTGTGGGAGAATGAGGACATGCTGATGTCCACCTACGCCAACATACAGTGAGAACTAGGGATGTGCATGGCTGAAAAATTTGTTTCTTTTAGTTTTGTTTCGCTACATTTTTAAATAATTTAGTTTTTTCGGAATTTTGTAATTAATTGTGCTTCGTATTTCGTTTAGTTTCAGAACGATTTGAAATTTTTGAATCGATTTGAAATTTCGAATTGATTTGAAATTTAATTTCAAATTCGATAGTCGATATCAATTATTCAAATTTTTCTTTTATGATGATGACACAGTGTGAAACAAAATAAATTGTTTATATACCGTTTCGTTTAGAATTCATATCGTATCGATTCGTTATTCGGAAGTACTTCTGAACTACGAATTATCAAATTTCGTTACAAATTCCGAATTCTTCCAAAACGAATGCACATCTCTAGTGAGAACTAAATGTACAAACAATGACTTTCCTGCCTGTTTTAAGATACATTTCAGCCACAGAGTTTCCAGGTCTTACTTAACGTGATTCTCAAAAAACCTAAATCTCCGTCCCATGTACGCTTTGTGACGATATTTTATGACCTTCTGACCTTTACACAAATCCCAAAATAAAGCCGCTGCGTAGCAAGACGACATGTGACATCTTTAAAGACACCGATGTCTTAATAATTACTTAAAAATTCTATGTATATAAATAGACATAAATAGCAAAAAAATAAATGGATGGGAGGAATTCTTCTTTAAAACATTCCGATTCGAAAATCATCTAAATTGCCAATAAATTCACAAAAAGACCAACTTAAACTGAAATGTTAAACGGTTAAATGGTTAAACGGTATGTATTAAGTTGCTATGCCCTATAAAAAGTGTAACCAGATACAAAAAACAATAAGGCAGAATTATATATCTACGGCATAAATTACAGCACATTATACACACTAAAGATGTAAATATACAATGACATCACTTTTTGTAACTGATTTGGTTTAATGTTGATACTTTGTAATCTGATTTTCTCGTTACATGGATTTTAATAGTATTTTTCTCAGCAGATATATGTTATATATATATATATATATATACATCAGCCCTGACATTAAAGAGACACTATCACTAACATGAGCTGTAACTAGATTACTAGTGCATCACAAATAAAACCACGTTATAAAGCACATTATAAAACACATTCTAAAGCACATTCTAAAGCACATTATAAAACACAATATAAAGCACATTATAAAGCACATTAGAAAACACATCATAAAGCACATTATAAAACACATTAGAAAACTTATAATGCACTTTATAAAACTTATAAAACACATTATAAAGCACATTATAAAACACATTATAAAACCTATAACACGTATTATAAAACACATTATAAAGCACATTAAAAAACACATTATAACACTTAAAAATCACATTATACAACTTATAAAACACATTATAAAGCACATTATAAAGCACATTATAAAACACATTGTAAAGCACATTCTAAAGAACATTAGAAAACACATCATAAAGAACATTATAAAACACATTACAAAACTTAAAACGCATTTTATAAAACTTATAAAGCACATTATAAAACACATTATAAAACTTATAACGCGCATTATAAAACACATTATAAAGCACATTAAAAACGCATTATAAAACTTATAAAGCACATTATAAAACTTATAATACACATTATAAAACTTATAAACACATTATAAAACACATTATTAAACACATGCTACAGTTTTATTTCTTTGTTTAAGTAATTACATATAAAAAAGAAAATTAAAGATAAGCTTTTCTCTCATTTACATTTGTTGTGTTTTTTTCCCGTGATGCAAAAATTACCAAAATCTGTGAGAAAGTTTTCCTTTACTGCTGTGGTTTAACTAATCTATAGTATTTAACAGTTAATGAGGTGGAGTAAAGAATGTTTAGATAAGGAACCAGGGGGTGTATTGTGTTCTGCAGGACTTCCATATGAAATGCAGCGCACTGGAGCGTCACTTAAAAGTATAACTAGTAACTTAAAAACAAGATTTAGGTATAAAAACTGGGGGTTCTCCGAAATAATAAGCGACCAGGACCCAGCAAGTAGAAGGGAGGGAGCTACATGTGAGGTTTCAGGCAGGAGCAGCCAGGAAATTATAAAAAGGGACACTAGCACTTACATAAACTGTAACTATAGTACTTGTGAATTATAAACAAAACACAAAATAAAAAAGTAAAACACATGAACCACATTGTAATACACATTATAAAACATGTAAAACACTTTATAATACACATTATAAAACATGTAAACACACATTATAATACACATTATAAAACATGTAAACACACATTATAATACACATTATAAAACATATGCTGATGTTTTTTTCTTTGTTTGAATTAATTGCAAGTAAAAAGGAATAACAAGCTACGTTTTTTTCTCCTGTTTCCATTTTGTTGATTTTTCCCGTTAACATTTACTATAATCTGTTGAAACCTTTCACTATATTGTATAAAGTATTTAACAGTCAATGAGGTGGATGATGGAATGTTTAGATTAGATTGCAGGAGGTCTATTGTTCTCCAGGCTACCTGAGATGAGAGATGGCAGCTGAATGAGATAAAACAGAGAGCTTAAAGGACTTCAAATCTACCCCCTGGTGATGTCCTTTGAATACATCCCACACAATAAAATGATGTGAGCCGGTGACTGACCCATTCACTCCATTCTGTGTCCAAAGCCACACAGTGAGGAGCAAGTGATGGAAATATACAACACAAATATTACACAATGGATGCACCCAGTGACACATAGAGGAAAATATCACACAATGGATGCGCCCAGTGACACATATAGAGGAAAATATCACACAATGGATGCGCCCAGTGACACATATAGAGGAAAATATCACACAATGGATGCACCCACTGACACATATAGAGGGAAATATCACACAATGGATGCATCCAGTGACACATATAGAGGAGAATATCACACAGTGGATGCACCCAGTGACACATATAGAGGAAAATATCACACAATGGATGCACCCAGTGCCACATATAGAGGAAAATATCACACAATGGATGCGCCCAGTGACACATACAGAGGAAAATATCACACAATGGATGCACCCAGTGACACATATAGAGGAAAATATCACACAATGGATGCGTCCAGTGACACATATAGAGGAAAATATCACACAATGGATGCACCCAGTGACACATATAGAGGAAAATATCACACAATGGATGCGCCCAGTGACACATATAGAGGAAAATATCACACAATGGATGCACCCAGTGACACATATAGAGGAAAATATCACACAATGGATGCGCCTAGTGACACATATAGAGGAAAATATCACACAATGGATGCGCCCAGTGACACATATAGAGGAAAATATCACACAATGGATGCACCCACTGACACATATAGAGGAAAATATCACACAATGGATGCGCCAGTGACACATATAGAGGGAAATATCACACAATGGATGCGCCCAGTGACACATATAGAGGAAAATATCACACAATGGATGCGCCCAGTGACACATATAGAGGAAAATATCACACAATGGATGCACCCACTGACACATATAGAGGAAAATATCACACAATGGATGCGCCCAGTGACACATATAGAGGGAAATATCACACAATGGATGCGCCCAGTGACACATATAGAGGAAAATATCACACAATGGATGCGCCCAGTGACACATATAGAGGAAAATATCACACAATGGATGCACCCACTGACACATATAGAGGAAAATATCACACAATGGATGCACCCAGTGACACATATAGGAAAATATCACACAATGGATGCGCCCAGTGACACATATAGAGGAAAATATCACACAATGGATGCATCCAGTGACACATATAGAGGAGAATATCACACAGTGGATGCACCCAGTGACACATATAGAGGAAAATATCACACAATGGATGCACTCAGTGACACATATAGAGGAGAATATCACACAATGGATGCACCCAGTGACACATATAGAGGAAAATATCGCACAATAGATGCACCCAGTGACACATATAGAGGAGAATATCACACAATGGATGCACCCAGTGACACATATAGAGGAGAATATCACACAATGGATGCACCCAGTGACACATATAGAGGAGACTATCACACAATGGATGCACCCAGTGACACATATAGAGGGAAATATCACACAATGGATGCACCCAGTGACACATATAGAGGAGAATATCACACAATGGATGCGCCCAGTGACACATATAGAGGAGAATATCACACAATGGATGCACCCAGTGACACATATAGAGGAAAATATTTTCTAAACTAAACATACAAGAGATAAACAAACACATGTAAAATATCAGCAACATAAATAACACAATAAGGACATTGCATTATTTGGTGGTACCGGCCCTTTAAGATATTTAGTTTCTATGTGCACAGTACAAATAAACCCACATTAATCAGGGGTCGGGTCCATCACAAAGAAGTGTGGGAACTCGCCAATATTTCTCCCTCCCCCCATGTAATGATTTCTCCCCATTAGCCCTCACTGAAATTCGATTTTGATTCTGCCTTTATCCGGGTTTTAGGGAATCGTTATGATAAATGAACATAAAAATCATATATTTATTGTGACTTATAAGATACAACTCGGAACCTTAACAAAAAAACTTTTTATGGTTTGGGGCAAACAGGCAAATCGATAAGTTAAAACCTAGAACTGTATCTCCAGTGCTTTATATTTACGAATCTTCTATAAAACGTGCGCGTGCAACCGTAACCGCCAGAAAACACGACCGGGGAGGGCAGAGAGTGAGCAAAGCGCCGAAACGATTCATAACCCCCAGAACAAGTAGGAAAAGATTTATATTATACATAAAATTACCTTCTAATATAATTATAATTTTATAGGTATTTTATAATAAATGAAACATTTAGCAGAAAATAACACGTTTAGAGCAATTAACGAGCTGCCGGGTAGCACTGGTTTTGCTGGGGAAGAAGGTGGAAGCCATAACTAAGGATGTAGTTTGCAGATGGTACGAGGCCGAGGAACAGGGCCACCATTAGGGCGTGACATGTTCAGTGGCCCAGTTGATCCCTTGCCACACCCTATGTGCACCATATGTGCCAAATAGGTAAGGACCACTCCATGTCACCCAGGACTGGTCCACCAAGATACCAGGAATTTGTCCGGTGGGCCGTGGAATCTAAGGGCCGGTCAGAGCGCTCTGACTCATAACGGAAGGATCGATTAGTATGATCTGCACCAGGGAACACTTTCTATCCCTTGC